>JAOWBR010187859.1:0-10287 GCA_028571145.1 Dionaea muscipula | reverse complement strand
AGATAGATAAATATATTTGTTAGGTGTTGATATAAGAGTATGTTATAAATATATATATTTATGTACGGGTATTACGGATAGGGTAGGGTAGGGTAAGGTAGGATATTATAGCATACCCATACCCTACCCGTACCCGTTACGAATATTAAGCTTTGTACCCATACCCATACCCGTACTCATTTTCTTATATCCATACCCTACCCGAATGAATTGAATAGAGTCGAATACCCGCGAATACGGATATAATTGACATCCCTAATCGAACCTACTTCATTATCAGACTTTTCAGCTCACGTCAACATGATATTACAATAATATTTTACAATAAATATATTTATGATAATTGATCTTCACCATTGAATTTACTATCATGACATAATTGATCAATATCATTAAATTTACTATAATGACCTACTAATTCACATACATCTAATAAAATCAATTAAAATCAACAGCATAAATCAGCTGTTATAAACACGTATAAAATTTTGTCGTAATCCTGTTTGTTTGTTTGTTTGTTTTTTTTTCTAACAAGAGTTCGATTACCATTGTAAAATAATCGGTTCAAGAGTGATACACGATCATGTAACATAACAATATTAAGTCCTGAAACAATAATCTTCGATGGGTTTTACTCGTAATTATTCATTCCTCCAAATGACATTCGGCATTATCATCCTCATTACGAAATGACACAAGGCTGGCTGGGCAGTACACAGAACAAAAGTTAAGGATAAGATGATGATTTCATTACAAGCACTGAAGCAAGCTACACTACACAGCCAGCGCCTAGTAAAGGCAAAGCAGACAGAGAGTGAGAGAGTTTCTTACTCGTCAGCTCAGACTCAGCAGATGAGCCGGGTTCCAAAAATGCGATATCTCCTACTCGCCCACACGTTACTTTTGTCGACGTAGTAGGACTTGATGCAGAATTGTACCATCGGAGGAACTCTACTACTAGTACTAGAAGGGCCGCCATCCTCATCCTCCTCTATTATCTCAATTCCAAGCAACTTGTTTCGTTTCCTTCTCATCTCATCAATCGAAGGGTACCCCTCAAAAAATGTTTCCTGCCAGTGCCAGTGCCAGTGCCAGTGCCAGTGCCAGCCATATTATTTCACGTATCAGATGAAAAGAAATGAAACAAGCAGACTACACACAGTACAAGGGATTAGAATTAGATTAGGGAGTCTAAACCCACCCCATCTTCTGAATAGACATAAGCATGAATTCTAGCCGTAGGATCCTCCAATGTTAGCCGTAGCCTGTATGTCCCACTTGGAGACCGGAAGTCCTCGGCCTTCATCGGAAATGCTTCTACAACCCGAGCTACGCACTTGAATTTAGCCGTCACCTGCAACTCCAAAAATACATCTATGACTATGATGAGATCCAGCCAGCCAGCCAGCAACAAACTAACTCAGAATAATCTCAAACTCATAATCCTTGGCTAGCTGCAAGTACCTCAGAGTATGTAATGATGTCCAACAACGTCACAAACGGCACATCACGTCCCTCAGTTTCTGACTCAAAATTCACACACACATATATATATTGGTATTGGTATATATCCCAGTACTCCATAAATAGATAGATAGATAGATAGATCATCATGCCCGAAACCTGAAATCTAACTTAAATTAAGCAGCAGCAGCAGTAGCAGTAGTAGTAGTACCTGTAATTGGAGAAGGCCAAGGGAAACTGGTGAATGGCATCCGATCAAACCGTGATGATACTCTGTCCTCATAATCCCTTATGAAATAAATCATTGGAAAAACCAAGCGAGCACGTGAATAACTATAATCGATGGCATCAATGCACATTTAAAATTTTACACAACTACGCAAGAGGAAAATTTTACATATTGTGTGAACAACATAACTTGCAAGCAAGGGCTGAAAGAATGAATGATAATAACCTCTGAAGCTTTAGTACAAGGTGGTCTTCATTTGGAACAAAACGGATTTTAGTGAAGGGTTTACAGACACCACGCCAGAGCCCCGCACGAACTTGGAATGTCAGGTTAATAAATATCACCCATCTACCAGTGCATGATGACGGACTAAGGCTCCAATTTCCTTGATCGACACGTACCCTTAAGATAGTCCCTACAGTAGGAAATGTACATAAAATGTCCCTTGGCAAAGGTGCAGCTTCCAATTGCAAAAGAACTGGAGATTCCTTATCATTTCCTCTCCTGCAGTACAAACAGCACATTTGTTTTTCCTTTCCATTAAGGTAAGGATGAGAGACAACCCGCGTGAAAACAAACAAAATGATAACTAATGCATATTCACATACAGAACAACAAAAATTACATCATCTCAAAAGGGCATATTTTAATGGGAGGATAATTGCACAATATTTTTGACAACACTTTTAAGCCGTTGGATTTACAAAATCAAAGGTTGAGATTGAAAGTTAGAAAAAGTAAGATTTGGAGAATGGTGGGCCCAACATGGGGGGTGTGTGTGTGTAATGGATGAATAGTGAGAGGAATGAATAGTACATTATCAAATGTATTATGCCATTATCCGTCCCGTTTTTTAATCATCAGCATCATCATCTCAAAAATGATGCTTAATGATGCTTGTTGCATGAGTGGCGTATCCCACATTGGGTGTGAAAGGGAAATTATAATACAATATAATAGCTAGGTTGTGTTGACTCATGCCCCATGTTAAAGACAATGCCCAAAGCCATCTCCCCTTTCTCTGCAGAGAACAAGAGGTTGAAGGTAATAAATATAATATACCACTGCCTCTCCTTTCTTATTGAAATACAAATCTTCCACTCTGAGTGGGTAATAGAAGTCTAAAACTTCCAAGGATAAAAATGAAATAGCTGTCACAAATGAATCATAAAATACTCACTCTGTCTGAATAGGAAGCAATGGAGCATCTGTTCCATCCCACACAAACAGCAGTCTCTCATCTTTAGTAACTTCATACACGTGAATAATCTTTCAGAAATAACATAATTGTAAAGGCAGATTAATTTGCGTCATACTCGAAAAATAAGAATGCTGAATAGAGGAAATTAACGTAGTTTGGAGGATAACTAGTAAAAAATTCAAGGCATCTCTTTCTATACGATTGCTTCAGTTCGTCATCTTGGAATAATCAAGGGATGTTATTGTTAGTTATTGAGAATTACCTTGCAAACCAAATCAGCACACTCCCCAACCTTGATCCCCCTCAAGTGAACAGATTGACGTGACACTACAAGAAAGAAAGGGTCAAGCTTCAGCATCCTACCAAGGATGTTGATCGTGAATTGGCATCAACCTGCTGCTAGCATAGTTTTTAAACAAATCAGGAAATATTTAGTACAAAGCTCTTTGTTTCTTAAACAATAAACCTCCTTCAAGTTCGTCAAAATCTCAAATAAACCGATGTTAAAGTTCAAAATATACAGCAAAAAATCACATCACAAAAAAAAGAACGTATTCGACAACTCACAAGAAAATTCAAGCAAAAACGTAGAGAAGTTAATACAAGAAACAGCTTGATAAAAAACTTCACTAAAAAGAGGAGAGATAGAGGGTGCGCCAGATAGAAGGAGCATCTAAAATGACATCATAACCAACAGGCAAATAATAGGCAACTTTACTAAAAGTGAAAAATAAAGGGCAGGTAAAAACACCATATACCCAAGGGGACTTTTATGATAAAACTCTCTACAAAACCGTCCATGGTTAAGACAATGTATACAATAGCACGTGCATATTTCAGCACTATGGTTGCACCATAGTTCACCTTGAAGTTTAGAGTTCAGCAAACCAATCCAGTCTTTCTACTGAGCATTTTAATAGATACTGCATCACAGCAATGCCATTCTTTAATGATTCCTTGAAACTATCAAAATGCAAAATGGTATTCCTAACTAAAATCTTGTTAAAGCATACTTAGCTTAATGCAAGAACACAATCAACATGCATTGACCATCAACCAAAGAGCTAGATCAGGAAAAAGCTTCAAGTAGTATTTTTGCTCAAGAAACATATGACTGTAGGTAAGAACATCAACTTAGCGTCCCAATACATCAACAGTTGTAAACATCATTATGTACTCTTGGAAGCACCAACCTGTATCAAGCTGAAAGACATCCAACCATTTCCTAATATCCGCTACAAGTCTTGTGTCCAGCTCTTTCAATCGAAACTTTGAAGAAACTTGGTATGGCTTAAAGCTACTGACATATTTCCCCTCATAAAGAGCAAACGACGAAAATTTCTTATTAAATAGAGCATATATCTCTTTGCTGTGAACTTTCATCTGCATGAAATCAATCTCACCAGATTCAGAGGTAATAATGGCAGGTAACAAAAAATCAACCACATGGTCACTGTATAATGTGGAAGGAGCAATTGAGCACAAGCAAAATCAGTAAATTGAAAAGCCTGAAAACCAAAACCCCTCAAATGCCCCATGAATTGGGGGCCAATATCTGCAATCATGAAGGCATAACACATCCATATTGGAAGAACTCTATGGGTGGTGACTTCAACCCATCGTTATTAATCTACAGATGTGATGATGATTGCGTATGATAAGCAAAGCTTCAAAATAACTAAGGCTCATGAAAACACTCAACCATGATCTATCCAACTTTATAACATCATTATACTTTTTGTTCACCACCTCTACCCAACATTGCAAGTGTTATACCTTATGTTCACCATCGCTAGCAAGCATCACAGTTTATCCATAGCCACATAACAGAGGTTCGACAAACTTATGGGCAGAGATGAAGTACCTCGACATCAAAGAGCACAATAATATCTCCACAAGCCTCAATTCGAGGAAGCAATTCGACAGAACGAGCAAAGAATTGAACCGAAAGCCCTCGGCTATAATGAGATTCATCCACCATCCTCACAGAGCAAAAATAATCTGCAACAAAAGCGTTCAATAAATCAAAGTAAAAGAAAAGAAGGAAAATCAGGAGCACTCATCTACTTTTCATCAGCATAATTGCCCAACACACAGAGTACCCGAGTGACAACTAATGATATTAAATATCCTTGTCAACACCTAGACCAAGAACCCATACAAAAAATCATAGAAAAAATGAAGAAAAAACAAGCATCGAACAAAATGCAACATTTTTAGCCGATAAAATCGATATCATAACTCAGAGCTGGCTCAGATAAAACCTTCGATAGAATTATTAACATCAATCTACTACCCGAATACCCAAATGATTCATTTGGATCTTGGGGGGCAGCCGTAAGTCCGGTCTTTTTGGGTTCATTGCCAGCAATCCCCTCTCCATCGAGGGGAACAAGATGAATGCTTTCAATGGAAGTTGCAGGAAACAAAAGGGAAGTGAAGCGAGTGTGTGTGTGAGTGGAATTCATATACCTGTGCCTTTGCTGTGTTTTGGAATGCTATACTCGAGGACAACACCGATTAGACTCACTCTCTGGTGAACGGCAGAAAAGGCGTCGAGTATGCTGAGATACTTGCCACTACCCCCGCCTCCACCTCCACCATCACCACAACCACCACTCATCTGCTCTGTGGCAGTGTCAAGCTTTCAATTCGTAGAGGAAGGGTTGAGTTCTCTGCTGGGTAATGGCCAGTTCATGCGTTTGGAATCGGGAATTGGAGGGAACACTGGAGTGTAAGCAAGGATCTTTAGGGTTCCCTTTCTTGGGCAGGGCTGCTTGTTAAGTCAGCTGTTTTGCGCGCACACTCTGTGGGCTGTGGCAACTGGCAACGAAGTATACTTCCGTAAATTATAATAGAAAACGAAAGTATATTACTGTAAATCGAAGAGGGTGTTTATTTTTTTAAAAATTTTTAATTTTATGAATTTTGAAATTGTTAAATTTATAAGCTAGTTAATATTGAACATATTAAAATTCAATGACTAAATTTTTATATTTTTTCAATTAAAAAATACTTGAAAAAATAATTTAACAAAAAAAAAAGGTGTTAACCGTCTCCGGGGGGACACCCCAAGGGAGGGTCAGCCGCGCCGGAGGACACACTCCCTTTTTGAAAAAAAATATTATTTTTAAATTTATTTCTTATACAATTTATCCATTTTTTAACCAAAAAAAATTAAATTTGATTTGAAAATATATATTTCTATCAGGAAAATCTTCCACTCTGCGATTAAAATCATCTCTTTCATGAAAGAAAATCGTCCCCCATTATTTTCTTAGAGAAAAACGTCGCACCGTTTAAATTTGATAAAGAGAAATACAAGAAAGATAAACACTTGGTTTAAATTTGATAAAGAGAAATACAAGAAAGATAAGAATTTACAAGTGTGAAAGGTTGAAAGGGTTAAAGATATTTTCAAAATATTAAAAATTTTCCTCTTTTTCTTATTAAATTTTTTTTCGGAGATTTTTTAATTTAAAAGATATAAAAATTTTACTCCTTTAATATATCATATTGACTAACTCACAAATGTGACAATTTCATAATTCTTTTAAAATGTCAAGGGTAAATTTGAAAATTAAAAAAAAAAACGTGTCGCATTTAGTTAAATAGTTGTGTTGTGTTTAACGTCTATGATCGAAAATAATTATTCAAAAAGAGAAATGTACTTCTGTTTTAAAATAAATAAATAAAATTTGTGTACATCCCCAAATAATTTGCTTTTCTTACTCGAACTTTTTAAAATTACTCCTTTTTCATTATAGAAAAAAGATGATAAAATCAAATATCACATTAATAAATACCATTCTATCAAAAGTTTAATCTTCAAAATTATACTTATATCTCAAAAAAAAACTATAGTTGTTTGCAGAAAGCAGAGCACTCTTCCTTGAAGTACAATAAATAGTACATAAAAAAACAAATGAATGGGGCAAAAAATCTATTGCCCCTGCCTGGGCAGAAACACCTAGCATAGCAATAGCAATAGCCGAGGGCGAAGAAAGTTGATGTACCAGGACCAGCAGAGTCAATGAAATCAAATCAAGGTTGCAGCTGAGCATCCATGTAGCCAGCCAGCATCGACTAGCACCTTCTCTCTCTTAGCCAACTCCATATCCTCATCAACCATCATCTTCACCAGCTGCTCACACCCAACCTTAGGCTTCCAACCAAGCACCTTCTTTGCCTTGGTTGCATCTCCCTTGAGGTTATCGACTTCAGCAGGCCTAAAGTACCTCTTATCCACGACCGCATGCATGATCCCTCCAGTTGAACCCAAACGCCACCTCTAGCAACTCCTCCACGGTATGAGAATCCTCGTCTGCCTTGTCCTGCTGCAGCATCATCCACATAGATAGCCTCCACGTAATCCCCTGCAAAACCCCAATCCCTGGAAGCTTGCTTGCAGGTTCCCCAAGAACACCTTGATCTTGATCCTCCCCACAGCCCTTGTGATCTTTCTCGTCACAAAGTTTTCTCCCCTCCGTGGGGACTCGTGATTGAATAGAATGCCATGGCATGCAAATATACCTGAAAGAGCCCAGAAATAAATTTACACAAGTTCACTAACCACACACACTTGAGTCCTTGACCATTCAGAATAATTCAATTCCAGCTAATAGAAATTACAAAGAAAGAAAGCAAAATATTAAACCTCGCCCCCTCCCTCCCTCCCTCCCGCCATGGTGAAAAAATGGTATCCGACTATTAGAGCAACTCCAATGCAAGGCTTTAAGCAGCTGCTATTGCTGTATTTTGGCATGTCATTTGCAAAATTCACTACAACACTGGCATATTTTGCCATTGCTAAATCTATTTAATGCCAAATTTGGCATTAAGAATGCCACTTCTATTGGCAAATTATAGCATAATAGTAAATTAAGCTCTAAGCAAATTAAGAAAATGGTAGGAAAATTTATGAAATATAGCATAATAGCATTGGACTGATATTGGTAGATTATAACAAACTATCACTGTTTATAGTCAAAATATAGCTTTAGATTGCCAAATTTGGCAAATTACATTGCAATTGATCTTAGTTCTTAATAAGTATCCCTGTGAGTGAGTGGATCATATACAACAACGACAACAACACAACCGCTTCCCACTGGTGAGGTCGGCCACACATATCTATATCTTATCTGTAAGGATATATTAATACAAGATCTGATAATTTTAGTATGTTGGTTGTCTACCTAACACGCACTGTCCTAACCTAATCTACCAATACCAATAAACAATATCACAATACTAATTCATACATTTATTTGTTGAAATCATGCATATGCTATTCACAAAGTAACCATTTTGAATATGGCATCATGACAATCATCAACATGAAACACAATTTTCACCACTAGGCATATAATTATTTGCTAAACAGAATGATAGCGAATCAGATTGAGTGAGATGAAATTTGAAGACGGTTAAATCTTCAAATCGTTCCATTGAAAAATGCTATTCATCACAAAAAAAAAAATGGAAGACAGAAATTTGCGGATTGAAAGGAGGGGAAGAACTGAATCCGCTATCAGACTACCACCGGCATTTTTTGGAAGTAGTGAGATCAATGAAATTACCATAAGCTTCTCGATAATTGACCGTGTACCAATGCGCAGCGCACTTGGAAACGGCATAGGGAGATCTCGGGTGAAACGGAGAGGACTCCGACTGCGGAGGCGGAGTGGATCCGAACATCTCCGAGGATCCAGCCTGGTAATACCGGATACTAGTCCTACCAGTGGCAGAAACGTGAGACCTAACGGCCTCGAGGAGCCTGAGGGCGCCGGTGGCAACGACATCAGCGGTGTAATCAGGGATCTCGAAGGAAACGGCGACGTGCGTCTGGGCGGCAAGGTTGTAGACCTCATCGGGGGAGATGGCGTCCATCCAGCGGCGGAGGGAGGAGGCGTCGGAGAGATCGGCGTAGTGGAGCTTCATACGAGCCTTGTGGGCGTTGTGAGGGTCGATGTAGATGTGGTTGATGCGCTGCGTGTTGAAGTTGGATGAGCGGCGGATCAGTCCGTGGACCTCGTAGCCTTTGCTGAGAAGGAATTCGGTCAGGTACGAGCCATCCTGGCCGGTGATCCCGGTGACCAGGGCCGTCTTGCGGGGAGGTGCGATTGGGCGTTCCACGCCGTGGTTAGTGGCGGGAGTGGTAGTTTCCGGTGGGGAGTTGTCCTTGTTCTCCGACGCCATTGGCCGGCAAAAAAGAGAGAGGGAATAGAAGCCAAGGCGAAAAAAAGGAAAAGTGAAAAAACAACTACAAAGAAATTTAAAAAATCTCACTTCCCTCTCTTTCTTGCTAATAGAGCATCACTATTGGTATATATTATTCATCCCCTCGCTATTCGTTCTTTATTTTTTCATCATATTTAGACAAAATTATACAATATTTTTACTATTCACGCTATAAAAATCTTCAAATTTTCAATTTTGAATTTTTGGTTTTAGAGGTACTATCCAAATTCTCTAAAAATTTTTTATCAACTCTCACATTCATCCTCCTAATTTTTACCCACATTTGAAATATTATTACACGACACTCTCATTAATACACAACACTCTTACTATTCGTCCTTAAAAATCTCCAAAAATTACATGTAATGTTCTTCCGATGTTCATACTCGGACCATTAATCATAGAATGGATCATTGTCCAATTAGGATTATCCTATTAGAACAAATGCTAAATCAGATGGTGAGGTGGGGTATGATGATGGAAACGAGGAGTTCCTTTTTTTTATTCGTACGGTGCACGGGTCATTCTAATATCATTCTTTCTTATGATCATTTATTTTTAAAAGGATAAGATAGTCATAAGATGCGACCGAATAATACTATATATCCGGTCCATACTGTTTTATGTCTTCACTTTCTAGTTCGATTTCTGATTCTTTAATTTTGTTCGTTGATTTCTCATCGATTTTGTTCATCAATTTCTAGGTGTCATTGGCTGTTGGGGGAGTTGGTGTTGAGGAAGGAGAATCGGGATTCAGTGATGGTGGCGGCGGCGTAGAGATGGATGGTGGCAGTGCGGAGAAGAGATTTGTGACGATGATGGCTATGATGGTGAACAATTCTTCAGTAAATTATCTGTTTTTTTTTAAACAAACAACCCATTATATCCAATGTATTATATATCTATTAAAATTTAATACCCAAATCAAACAAGTTGGTTTTTTTTTTTATATCCAAAAGAGGAAATTGGTCCCCCAAATCACAAAGAAAACATAAGACTGGTCCGACCATTTTCCGTGATCGGGCTCCGACAAAACGATGCATATGAAATGAAAGATCAAAGAGGTGTCGGTCCACATGACCTATAAAGACTTAGGACCTGTTTGATTTACACTGTTTTTTATTTTCTGTGTTTTCTGTTTTGTAAAAAA
>JAOWBR010187848.1:0-10288 GCA_028571145.1 Dionaea muscipula | reverse complement strand
CGCCTAACTGTCCCGCAATTGAGAAATCACGTCGGCTCTCGTCCGCATCTCTATCTCAGTGGTCTGGATGGGGGACTCGGAGCCTTCGGGCTGGGAAAAGTCCATTACTGAGTCGGGTCCGCTTAGGTCCAGTTTAAAATTTTAATCGCCTAACCGTCCCGTAATTGAGAAGTCACGACGGCTCTCGTCCGCATCTCTATCTCAGTGGACTGGATGGGGGACTCGGAGCTTTCGGGCCGGGAAAACCCCATCACTGAGTCGGGTACGGTCCTAACGATCTCAATGTCAGGTACAGGTCTTAGGTTGCACAGGCAAGATCAATCCTCTCCAGACAACATTGGTTTCATACCCGTATCCCGACTTGACAGTCGGAAAGATAAAAGACACTTTCATGTTTCAGCACTAGTCCATAATATTTTACCCCCTCTCTCTCTCTCCTTTTGACAGATAATATAACGCAAGAAGCAGAGACGAAGTGAGGATTTTCCCTTTCAAGGCAAAGCCAACCGAATCCGCCTCTTCCTCTGTTGCATTCCACAGGGAAAGCGGATCCGTCTCGCAAGGGTGTAAGTCAGTCTCCCGCATCCCGAAACTCTCACTAATAGTACCAGGAGGACCTGTAGTTCCACGCCAGGGGAATCCTGCTCTAGTGAGTCGAGTCCACTGAGCGAGGAAAAATCCCACTTCCGTTTAACTGTTCATAAAAAGACGACTTTGACTCTTTCACTTCAGGCACACCTGTTTGGCGTACGGGTATTTGTTTGTATGATTGCAAGACATCGCAGACTCCTCATTACAGCAACAATCATGTCATCTACTAATTTTACCTGTGGTTTGGGGACACCCTCCACGGAGGAGTTTTGAAGTGTTCGGGCTCGTTCTGAGGAGTTCCGAAGGTTTGGAGATCACAACCGGCCACAGAGCCGTATGTCTGGGCTCGTCCCGAGGAGTTCCGAAGGTTTAGAGGTCACAACCGGCCACAGAGCCGTATGTCCGGGCTCGTCCCGAGTAGTTCCGAAGGTTTGGAGGTCACAACCGGCCACAGAGCCGTATGTCTAGGCTCGTCCCGAGGAGTTCCGAAGGTTTGGAGGTCACAAACGGCCACAGAGCCGTATGTCCGGGCTCGTCCCGAGGAGTTCCGAAGGTTTGGAGGTCACAGCCGGCCACAGAGCCGTATTTCGAAAAATTGGGGAAAAGCCAATCGCACACCTAAATTGGGACCATTCCCATCCAGCTGATGGTTGTTATCCCGCCATAGAAGGTTAAAGGATTTATCCACTTCCACGGTAGGGTGGATAACACCCGCCAGCTGTGACTCCTTGACAACTAATCAATCGCAATTGATCAATCAACAAACATTAATTATTTCAGATTTAATCCTACTTACTTAACTCGCACCGACTGCTTAGTCATACTGCTCGGCTTCTTAGCCAACACACACCGGCCCTTAGGCCATTTTTATTGGATTCTCAAACGAATTCACTACGCTCTTATCTTAAATACATATTTAACCATTGGCGCTTGTTCGCAATCTTTGAAAGTACAAGACTGTAATGCCATCTGGAAAAGTGGGAATGATCCTGAAGTACCCCGCCTCAGAAGACTTTTCCCACACGAAAGACTGTAAGTCGGGTAGCTCCCGCCTGTTAATGCAAGAACCAGAACCGTTCACACCGTCAACTGGCCGAACTTCAACTTCTAGAGTCCGTCAGGGAGATATCCCTCCACTCAGACGGTAACCGGTTTCATATTTTAAGTTATCCTGCATGACTCATTATGTTATGACAATTATCTATCATATTATGTTCTTAACTTGAAACAGATAATAAACAAAACGCTGCAAATGGAGGAAAGATGGAATCTTCATTAAACCAAAAGGGAGTACATAAAAAATCAGGCTATGTCAGACACCTGATCTCCCTATGATCTATACAAAGCAAAGCAGAAGAAAGTGAAAAGAAAAAAGAAGCTAAGACTGAATCAGCTGGCATCCTTTGGATCATCCTGGACTGGATCCTCTGGTTCATCATGAGTAGGAATCTCCACCCTCGCCTCACTCTCCAGGCCAGTATTGAGCAAGGCTTCCCGCAAGGATCGCTCTTGGGAGGCAACATTGGCCGCATCAGTGTCACCCAACAGATCCTCCACTTCTAGCAGGTCACTAGCCTTAGAGAGGGGAGAACGGGGGCCTATGAGCAGGTCGGAGGGACCAAGTGTCAAAGAAGGGTCAGTTGCTGCACTGCCCTCTCCTTCTTCAATGAAGAACACGACCCCGTCATCATCGATGCCAACATCAGTAAACTTGGGGATCCCGCCCCAAAGATCATCTCTGCTAAGGCCTTGTGGGAGCCGGGACCCAAGGTATCGAAGGGCGGCATGATATCCCTGCAGTTGTGCCCCTCGACAGGACCCCACAAGCCATTCTTGTCCGTCTGCTGTCATATGCCACTCATCCACCCAATCGGTGAGATGAGTGTCCTTGATCGCCTGCAGATCGACCGGACCTCCCCGCTGCTTCTCCTCCTCCAGCTCTTTACGCACCTGCTCCATCTCCTCGCGTACTGCCTCAGTTGCCCGTAGGTGCTTGTCACGATCAATCCTCATCAGATCGAGGTCACGTTTAAGCACCTCTAGGTAGTGTTTTTCCCTTGCCTCCCCCTCCTCGGCCTTCAGAAGATCCACTGCGGACTGGTCAGCCAGGCCTTTGTACTTCGTCACGTCATCCTGAAGACCCTTCTGAATGGCCTCCAGGTTCCTGATGTCCTGGCTCTTCTCATAAACCCTGTCCTGGATCTTGTTCTACACCCTCAAAGATGCTTCAGTCGTGACCGCCAGCCAGGCTATCATTATCCTCATATCCCTGTTTATCCAATCCTTCTCATACAGCCCATGCTCATTGATGTAGTGGTTGAGATCATCCTGTGTGGCTGAGGACACCGCCTGGATCGCAGCCAGGGCATTGTCCTCACAGGTCATAATGGAGTGCTTGGGGTAAGGAAGGTTGTTGATCACTGGAGCCGGGGATGTTCGGATATAGTCAGGAGATTTGAAGAGTACGACTGGGTAGGCTGACATGTAATTCCCCGAGAGACGTTTCTTCGGAGGCTTGTCCTGAAGGGTGGCCGAGGGAGGCATGCCTCGGAGAAGAGTCTCTACCACGCCAGGAGCACTGCGGGTGGCGTGTCCCTTCAGCTGGGCGGGAGTTTGGGAGCTAGCAGCCACCTCAGGTGGAGGATCGTCAAGACTGGAGCGCGGGCGCTTGGCAGCATGAGCAGGCGGTGGGATCTCCCCTTCTTCCTGCGCTGATCGTTGTCCCGGAATCTGCAGCGTAGGCGGAGCCACAGGCCTAACCTTCTTCTTGGAGGCTATATCTGCAAAATCCAAAGAGTTAGAACAATTCAAGAGATGAAACATAGAGAGAAATGAAAGAGGTGGAGAAGACAAAAAGATTAAAGCACATAATAGTAACCAGGAGCCTCAGCCTCAACAGAGGCGCCATCACCAGTTTCCTCTTGGAAAGGCATGGATGGATAATCGAACCCCTCAATATCGATGTCGATATCGATGTCAGTATCCACATGGGCCTCCCCATGTACCTCATCCTGGTGAGATGAAAACGCGTCTGAATCGGAGTCTGCAGTAAGGCTAGGAGAGAGAGGGATTGGGCAATAGGGAGATGGAATCTCTTGGTTAGGGGAGAGTTCGTTAAAAATGGAGTCGATGGAGTCAGAATGGTCAGAGGATTGATGGTGGGAAGATTGGTGGTCAGAAAGGTCGTGGTCTGACGAAGAGGAGAAGACATCAAAAGGTGGAACCGGAGTAATCACTCTGGCCTCAGCCAAAACCACAGGAGCAATCAGCTCCTTCACTGGGAAGTCATCGGCTTGCAAAACCCATTCCCTGATCTGGGCTCCCAGGTTCACCTCTTCATCATAGTGCTTAATGATAATGTTGGTTGCGGGAACCCTCCACTCCGGATTGAACAAAATCCCAGGATCCCGGACCCAATACCAACACTTTCGAAAATTATTAATCTTGGACAACAACCCAACCAGGAAGACATTGTCCTTCTTTGAGGAAAAGGCGTATAGGCCACACTCATCATCATAAGGTGCCTTGGAGAGTTTGAAGTTGGAGATGAACATGCGGACGTTGGGCCTGAAACCATTCTGGTGACAAAACGCCCCAAAAGCGCCTATCAGGGATCAGGAATTGGGATTTAACTGTGCAGGACTAATAAAAAACTTATCAATAATGATTTGATAATATACACTGAGGGGGAAATGTTCCCCCATGGATAGGCTATCTACATATAACACCATCTATCCCGGCTTGACATCATAGGGACGTTCGGAGAGATCGGGGGCGCGGAAGGTGTAACCCTGACAGTGGAAGCGCCCAGGATAATAAGTGACTTCCGTTCTAGAAATGATGGACCTTTGGTCCGCCCCCTTGGTGTAGGGGTGGGCCGATGAGCTACTAGGTAGGTTGGAAGAGGGATCTTTCCGCTTTGCGTGGGTGTGGCGTCTAATAATTTCGGTGTGAAGAGGCGAAGGTGGAGGAAGAGAGCATATGGGCTGAATATAGGGAATCCCCTCGTGGATGTCTTCAGAAGGGTTCTGGCCAGGAGAAGCAGGTTTGGACGATATTTTTGGGTTTGGCAAAGGAAAAGATGAAGATGGGCAGAAACTTGCCTGGTCGGGAAACCTGGTCAGGACGCACGCTCGGGCTGCTCGCTCGGTTGCCTGCTCGGGACTAGGCTCTCGAACAGAGCTTCCTTGCAACTGAAGAAAAGGAGTGACTAAATGAAGGGGGTCAGGGGGTATTTATTGGCTTCGACCACCCCGCCAGCTTAGCACATCTCCCGAGGCACCTGCCCGAGCCCTGCCCGGCTGCCTGCTGGGTACGCCTGCCTGGGAAGCTTGCCCAGCCTAGCCCGGGACCACGATGGCCTGCTCGGGTTGCCCGCTCGGGATGTCAGCTCTGGCGCCCACTCGGGATCTTGGTGGAATGGATGCCCGGGGGCCCGGGGACCGCTCGTAGTCATCGGCCGAGATTTTTTGCCCCATTTTCCCTCTAATTGTTAGCTCCTGGTCAACATGATGACCCAACTCCTCCGATAATGCAACGCCATGCTTGAGATTTTCCCTAAGGTTGATAATTTTCTAATACATGAAGAATCAGGGAAAGACGGATCCCATCGTCAGACATCTTGTTCACTCTAGTTGTTTTTGAAACTTCACAGTTCGAACTGCGTTCGCACTCCGAAGTTGGGGGACTGATGATATACGGGTATTTTCCCCTGCTTTCGTGAACAAGGAGACCGGCTGGATCGAACGGAGTTTTTCAGTATTTATGACACGCTCGGGTTGCCTGGCGGGTGTGCCCGCTCGGGTTGCTTGGTCGGGGTTCTTAGGGTTCCACACCCGGCTTGATCTCCAGCATCTTCTCCATCAGATGGGCCATGTGGCCCACTCTTCAGCCTGCACGGGAGGCTTGCTCGGGGTTGCTTGCCCGGGAAGCCTGCTCGGGGTCCTCCTCGAGTCAACTCACTGACTCACTTGTGACTCATATCCCACTCATGGCTCAGCCCTCACTCCATTTGCTTGCTCGGGTGCCCACTCGGGACAGCCTGCTCGGGGTCAACTGAAGGAGTCAACGGTCTTCTCAGACTGAACCACTTTCCTCCTAGAAACCTGCTCGGGTCGGGTTGCCTGCCCGGGGATGCCTGCTCGATAGCCTGGTCGGTGGCCTGCATGACCACTGGAATTTTGGTAATTTCGACATCCCAAATCCATATAAATAGGGGTCTTTCCCCAAGGTTCAAGGTACGCAGTCCTTCTTCCACAGTTCCCCTTTGGAGTTCTCTGTCCCCCAGAGCAAGCTCGGAGCCCTACTCGGTGGACTTGCCCGGAACCCCTGCCCGGAAGCCTGCTCGGGACTCCCCCTCGGATTGAGACGTGCCTGCTCTGGTTGCCTGCTCTGTTGCCTGCTCGGGACCTTGCTTGCACGGGTGCCTGCTCGGCAATCACTTGCTAGGGGCCTTTCACCTTCTTCTTCACCTGCCGACTTAGGCATCAGAGCGGTTTCTCCGAGCTAACTCCTCGGGGTACCCTCTGACGGGTTTATTCGTCCGTTTCAGGCCATCAAAATCATCCGTTTCCAAGCATACTCCTCCCCCGAGCCGACCGGATCCACTTCCAGCCGGACCTCTCTGACCCGATTCGGTTCGGGACTTTGGTGATTACTCTTGGAGATTTTTCCCGGAGTATCAATTTTCATGCCCTTTCCTCTCGCCCTATTCATGTATTTATCAAAGGTCTTCCTTCCAAGCTTGCTCTTCGTTCTCGATGGTGTTGGGTCTCGGGCACGGGGATTACAGAGAATCCCGAGTGAAGAGGCTCTGCGAGCAACATCACTGCTGAGATCTTCGCTCTTGAGGAGGAGTTGGCTCACACCATCAAAGATCAACTTCAGGCCAACCGCATTTGGAAGATGCTAGACTTAGTAGACCCCATCTCCTTAAGGAACGAGGGTCTTACTTCCAGTGCCGGGGATTCGGAGGAAGATTTTTCGATTGACTCTGATGATTCCCTTTTTGCCTCTAATCCTTCTCCAGTAGCCTCCCCTCTTCCTGCTTTCCGATCCGAAGGGGTGTCGTCACCCCTTCCTTCTCCTCATGCGGGCACTCCCCATATGGTGGAGGATACGACAAGTGGCGAGGAGTGGGATGCTGAACTAGCTTCCATGTTCTCATCGATCCCTGAGATGGGCGGCTCCAATGACCCGTTAATGCCTGACTTCTATGACACCGAGGATGCTTCTTTGAGACCCAAGTCTTTTGTTGGTTTGACGAGTTGCTTTTCCTATGTATCTAACTACCGTTGAGTTTGGATTATTAAATATTGCTAACTTCTTGATATGATTTCTTGATGCAGATATGGGGCCCCGACCTCGCATGTCGTGCACCGCAGCTTTAACGAGGGAGAAAAGAAAAGACACTCCTGGCCCCACCACTCCCACTCCCTCTGCTTCTGGCGGTACTTCTACTCAGTCTCTGGCGAAAAAAACGAGCGCCGGGAAGACTGCTATGGGACTCCAAGTCCTACCTCCCCTTTCTATCCACACCTCTGCCGAGGCAACCTTGAACCTGAGCCGGTATGTTACCCGACGAGCGACCGGATGCTGGCAGCTACTTGCAAAGGCACGAGACACTCCTCCCCAAGTGTCAAAGAAGCTGAAGCGCTTTTCTAGCAATTATCAGCCTGTCGCTCCCGTCAAGAAGCTGGAAGGCCGGCTCTTTTACTATTACAATCCACGCCCCGAGCTTACCAACATGCCCGACACTACTAGGCGCATGATGACGTTGGAAGACAATGCCTTGGCGGCTTGTCAAGCTGTGGCAACATCCCTCGCTGATGATCGGGATCATTACTATCTTGAGGATGATGTGACGGTTAATAGAGAGTGGATGTATCGAGACCTGAAGGCACTGGCCAATGTTGTCAAACTCGCGATTTTACTCGTAAAAACGTACGTTTTTACGAGTCTAGACACATAAAACGTGCCAACTCGATGTAAATAACATTTATTGACAAAATCTGGTAAAAACGTGCATAAAAACGGTAAAATCGTTAAAATCGTCCTTTTGAACAGTTTTTGTCCGAGTTTACCTGGGAAAGCAAAAAACAAAGAGAAAACAAATTAAAAAAAGGAAAAAAGTTGCTAAAAGCCTAAAACTGTTTTATTTAAAGAAAGGAAAAATTTGCTGGATGAAAGCGAGTAGCGACAAAAAAATAAAAAGCCAGAATCCCTAATTCCATCTCCCTCTCTCGATCTCCAATCCGGCATCCCATCGCCGATTCACCATTGTCCTCTCTCCATCGTCCATCCCATCTCCCATCTCCCTCTCTTGATCTCCCATGACCCATCTCCCTCCCTACTCGAAGCCAGCGAGCAACCAGGCACGACACTAGCAGGCAGCAATGATCGACGACGGAGCACGCGCCTGAGAGGTGGAGACAAATCAGGCTGGACTGGAGCTTGGAAAAACGGATGGGGGTTGATTTCAACCCAAATTTTGTGGTAAGAGCATAAAGATTCAACATTAATTCCTCTCCTGTCAATTTTTTTTTTTTCAAATTTGCACAAACTAGTGAAACTACTTATGTCGATTTTTTTTATAATTTGCACATTATGTTGCACTATTTCTGGCGAATTTTTTTTGATTTGCTGCAACGAATTTTGTGATTTTAATTTGCACTAGTCTACTTCTATTTGATTTGCAACAAGGAATTTTTTTTTTTAGTGTGCAGTTTTCACTACTTCTGTCTATTCTATTGATTTGCAGGGAAACTATAGTTTTTGGTATCAAAATGTCAGCAACTGGGTCTTCAAATGCTATTAGGAAGAATGCCTCTAGAAATAGGAGTGATGTGGGCTGGGAATATGGTGTAGACATTGATAAAAATTCAAAAAGAGTGAAGTGCAAATATTGTGATGAAGTAATTGCTGGAGGTATTTATCGTTTTAAGAATCATTTGGCCAGAACTCATAAAGATGTAAAGCCTTGCTTGAGTGTGCCAGATGATGTGCAACAAAAAATAGCAGGGTTGTTATTTAAGAATGAGGAAGCATCAAAAAGGAAAAGAAAGCAGATGCTAGACACGGGAGATGGATCAGACGATGAGGTGGTGCAGAATATTGCTTCAAAGAAAAAGGGAAATGGTGGAATGGATGCTTTTGTCACAAAGAAGGGTGGAGGTCCACAAACCACCATGAATTAGTTTATGAAAAAAGAATTGAGGGAAGATGTATGCCAATAAATTGTTCGATTTTTTTTACACAAATGCTATTTCTTTTAATTGTGTAAAGAATCCTGAATTTACAAAGATGCTTGAGTTGGTTGGAAGATATGGTTGTGGATTGAAACCTCCTTCATATCATGAGATTAGAGAGACATGCTTGAAGAAGGAAGTTGATCGTACAATGGAGTTGTTAGATGACTACAAAGCGGAGTGGAAGAAAACTGGATGTTCTATCATGTCGGATGGATGGACTGATAAGAAGAGGCGTTCCATATGCAATTTCTTGGTGAATAGTCCCAAAGGTACAATCTTTTTACGCTCAATTGATACTTCTGACATTTCTAAAACTGCTGATAAAGTATTTGAGATGTTGGATAAGATTGTGGAGGAGGTTGGGGAAGATAATGTGGTGCAAGTTGTCACCGATAATGCTGCCAATTATAAAGCTGCGGGGGAGAAGTTGATGGAAAAAAGGAAGAGGCTATATTGGACACCATGTGCTTCCCACTGTATTGATTTGATTTTAGAGGATTTTGAAAAGAAATTAAAGCTCCATAAGGTGACAATTAAAAATGCTAGGAGAATCACAACTTACATTTATGCAAGGACTCTCTTGATTTCTATGTTGAGGCACTTTACCAAGCAAAGAGATTTGATTAGGCCAGCGGCAACTCGTTTTGCAACGGCATACTTAACTCTGGGGTGCTTAAGTGATAAAAAAGGTGCATTGATGACAATGTTTACATCCAATTCTTGGAAAAATAGTAAGTATGCAAAAACAGAGGAAGGGAAGAAGATCCAACAAAGAGTTATGGATAGTAGCTTCTGGAGGAGTGTTGTTACATGTCTCAAAGCAGCATGTCCTCTTATTCGAGTGTTGAGATTGGTAGACTCCGATGAAAAACCAGCCATTGGTTTTATTTATGATGCGATGGATAATGCTAAAGAGAAAATCAAGTTGAATTTCAACAATGTCAGGAAAAGGTAAATTTATATAAATTATATTAGACTTTCTTGATGTAAACTCTATATGCCTTACTATTATGGAATATCCAAGGAAAATTCCTTCATCACTCCTAGCATCAAACTTACCCAAGTGATCCTTCCCATTATTATGTACGAAGCATTTGCTTCTAAAAGCTCTAAAATGGGCAATATTGGGTTTCCTCCCTTTGAGAAGCTAATAAGGAGTCTTTTTCAAGATGGATCTTATCATGACACGGTTTATGATGTAACAAGCAGTGGAAATAGTGTCGACCCAAAAGTGTTTTAAAGTCCACTATCTAAAAGCATGGTTCTACACATATCTTCCAAAGTCCTATTCTTTCTCTCCATGAGTCCATTTTGTTGTGGGGATCTAGGAGCCGAAAAGTTATGTTCCACACCGTGTTCCTCACAAAATGTAATGAATTTAACATTATCAAACTCAGTTCCATGATCGGAACGTATAGCCACCAATTGAAATCCTCTTCGTTCCATCT
>JAOWBR010187837.1:0-10292 GCA_028571145.1 Dionaea muscipula | reverse complement strand
AACATCATGAAACAAACATAGATCACGGTGATACAACCACACGGAAACACAAATCAACAATGGACAAGGTGATGAATCAACTGGAGAAGTGCAACCCCGAGAGATCAAGCACGAGACACACAAGCGACCATCATCATCAGTAAGACCTGTGCAAAACCGACAAAATGAGTGGGCAAGAAAAGCATCAAAGAGAGATTATGGACCGAGAGATCGAGATCTCAAGAAAATCATCGCACCCCAACGGCTCTCAAGAAATAGCCATAAAAATGAAGACTAGGTCAGGTGAATGGTAGGGCACGCATTATTTGTGGGCTTCATCAATTGGATCAGACGGCCAGACCACAACAATAATAAATTGATTAACTAATATTATATGTGCGAGCACAACTTCCAAAATTAATATAAAATTATCGTGATAAGATCATATATATTAATGTACAAATGTCCTAATTATTTATTATTATTACTATTATTATTCATTGTATATTTATTATTGAAAAGGGGAAAAATCCTCACAAGTGAGTCAGGTCCAAAGAGAAAGCCCAACATAAGATCTAAATTCAACAATTAACATGACCAACTTCCAGAAAGGACCGAGACCCAACAGCAAGCCCAAGCCTAATGCCAACATATAACCAGCCCACAAGAAAGATCCAGGCCAGGTAGGTAGTGACCAGCGGGCAACACACCCGAATTTACTCACAATGACCCTTAAATGGGCTGACCAAGATTGAATGGGTTAGATTTTTAAGGGTAAGCTTGACATTTTTCATAAGTCTTCGAAGGATGTGATCCTTTATGAAAATATCTTCCCATTTTTTATGCTTAAGGGATGCTTTTTTATCTATAATTCATTCTTTGAAGTTAAAGATTTGTTTCAATTACAAGTTACTGAAAAAGATATTGAAGGGGAATCCTAAGTTCAACCCCGTAACCTCTCTAACTGTTCGATTTTTGTGCAGCTGAAGATTCAAGATTTGAGACTTGACATCAGCAATCGTCACAGAAGGATATCAGTATTTTCAACCGTTATCAACGTACTTGATCATATGAATTACTTGAGAGAATTTGACTTTGAGAATTAATGTGAAATTATCCAAAAATACCTTGATATGAATTACATGAGAGAGTTCAGAGAGGGATATCCAAAGTGTTTGCAGAGAAGAGCTAGAGATATACATGCATGTTAATCAAAGTATACTAATTAAAACTATCGTTCGTATAGCATTTGTTAATTGAATAAGGTAGATATTGTTTGCATGTTTCTTTGTTTTTCATTTTGAAGTCATTTTAACGTTTCAATAGTTACTGCTGAAAGTAAAACGTGAATTATTTATTTTTATAATGTTTTGTAATTTGAGTATTACGGAGGATATTGCCAATTTTTTTCCTATATGGTATAATGCATTTTTGCACATTTTATTCGGCTTACAGATGTTATGCTGCCGAATTTTTGATTTTTCCGTTCTATTTTACCCAATTTACGGTTGTTATGTTATCAGTTTACAGATATTATTGAATTGGGCATGACCTGTATTTAAAAAGTCTGTTCTCATAAAAAAAAAATCTTCAAAAGTCTGTTGCGGTTTCGTCCGTAGCACAGATTACCCTTGATATACTAACAAAGGTTTATATTTAACTATATATATCTTAGTGAGCTAGCTGGGCAGCATGGGAGATGGGCCTTTGCCTTTCTTTGGGCCTGTTTTTGAGGATAGAAGAGTGGGTGATGATCCTTCTTCTAATGGGCTTTGTGTGGTCCTTGATGAAAATTCTGCGGATATTCCTTCCATTGATCTTTTCGTTGATTTGGGAGACCTTCCTCTGCCGAAGTAAAGACTCATTTCCAACTTCTCTTTCTCGCTTGCTAAAAGTTTCTCCTCTTCACGCCCGACCAAGCGAAAAGGATCTAAGATGATGGTCAAAGCGGCAGCCTCGGCAATGCTTTTTTCGTTCTCAAACTCTCTTTCATCAGGCCAGAACGGAGGTCATGAAATGTGTCAAGTTTGGTAAGATGATTGGTCTGAATTTTTTAGGGAGAGAGGAGGAGGCCATAGCAATCATCACGGATATGGAGGTGCGGGATGCACGAATGTAAGCCGACGGCAGATGGTAGGATCATCCTAGTAGGATTGTCGGGTGATTTTTGGGTTTTCGAGAGGAGGATTTTGTTTTTGACGAGATTTTTTTTGGGTGATGTTATTGCATGAGCTACTTTGTTTTTGTGGCTCTTAAAATGGTTTGGGATTGATCTACTTAGATCGTTTCCCACCATTAAAGATGCGAAACTTTTTTTCCTTCTCTACTATATATTGATGTAATCTATTAATTGATTTTATCAATATACTTTTCTTTACTGATAAAAAAAATTATATATATATATATATATATCTTAGTGGGCTTTTAATTGAGTGCACAAAATTGCAAATTCTAACATATTTTAGCACAAATTTTAAATTCTCTTTTACTCAACAATCTAGAAAACGGAATAGACTCTCTTTTTTTTTTTAAGGTTAGGTAGCAACAACCATATATTGGCCTTTATCTCCCACGTAAAAGTTTACTACAAACCCCCTTTTGCATCTACAAGAAAAAAGATGGCATTTTGGGAGTGGTTGGTTGCAATTAGCTAGAGGATGGTCCAAGGTCAAGGGCGCATATGGTCGAATCCCCAACCTCGTCAAACTGTAATTACTTACATCCTCATTTAATAGATAATTTGTTTTTGAGAAGTGTTATATATAGTCAAAATAATGATAAAAACAAAGTTAAAAAGGTGCAGATTACATTAGCAGAGTAGAAAAGATAAAAGTTCTGATATCGATAGACAGATTCGAGCCATTGATAATGATCAATCCAGCGACTGCAGTTCGTTGTCACTGTTTTTTACGCCGTTTTTGGCTAACTTGCTTTCCCCTTTATATTAATGGGTTCGTTAGTATTTTTTTTTTTGAATCAATAAAAGAGAACTCTTATTAATGTAAATTAAATTATACAACAGTACGTGGTTTATAAATGAGTCACCGACAGTTACAAAACACATCATAGTATGAATCGGGTAACCTAACGAAGTTGACCTCCCGGATCTAGACACAATCATGTGTGAGCAACCAAAAGTTCATTAGTAAAATTAAGTGTCTAATAAAATTAAAGGACCAAAATTAGCCACTACACATATTTAATAAGAAATTTGTTTGGCGAAAATTTTATTGCACACAATCGAGAAGATACGGAAACTAATTTGTCTTTTATAAAGAACATGTGATCACCAAGACAACGTAATATAACAGAGTAAATATTGAACGACACACCGATTTACGTGGAAAATCTACCTCGATGATCGATGTGGGAAAGAAGTTGGACAAGATAGGACGAAAGACACTTGTTTAAGGTAGAGAGCGTCGCAGACGGAGTCGACCCGGTCTAGAAGAGATATTTAGGTTGTTTAGAAGAATCCGACGGAAGTAGAGAATATCTTTTTGAATAGTCGTTCAGATATATTATTAGATCTTTAGGACATTTTCTTAGGATATTATTTATTTTAGGAACTTATATTTTAGAAATTTTATCTTTTGGCTTTCATATTGAAACGTAGGTTAGTATGTTTAGGAAGGACATTCGAGACACAAGACAAAAAGCCGACTAGAGAAGTCGAAGAGTTAGGATTCCATCTTAGAAAGGTGAGAGAGAAACACGTTTGTTAGGGTTTTATTTGTCTCTAGGGTTTTCTCTAGAGAGATTGTAGAGTGCCCATTATTAAATAATAGTTGAGAGTTATCTGTTTCTTGTGTTCTTCATATACAACTACAAGAAAAAATACTTTTGCCGACCAAATTTTTGGTTACCAAAAGTCTATTTTTTGGTCGGCAAAGGTCAACGGCGACCAAATTATTTTGGTTGCCTAAGCCTTCTCGTAGAAGGTAAATAACGATCAAAAAATAGTTTGGTCATCAAAAGTATATCTTTGACGACCAAAAACATTTATTTGCGCTTCTATTAAGACGTCATGGAATAACGATTGCGCTGAATCAATTTTCTCGTTATATTTAGATGTGTAATAATACTTATTATTACTTATTAACATAAAATACTTATTATTAAATACTTATTAACCTAAAATACTTATCATTAAATACTTATTAACCTCAAATACTTATTAACCTAATTAAAATACTTAACATTAAATACTTATTAACCTCAAATACTTATTAACCTAATTAAAATACTTATTAATTAATAATTATTAATCTAATATTATATACTTATTAACCTAAAATGCTTAATATTAAATACTTATTAACCTAAAATACACTTTTTTGTATTAAACACTTATTATTAAATAATTTTTTTTATAGTGATTAAGTATATATTAATTCCCTCGGTAAATCGTCGATAAATTTTAAATATTATAACATATTAGCGAGGAATCGAAATTTTGTCGATAATCTGTTATATTTTTAATTTTAAAAAAAAATACAGGTGTACCAACCACTCATTCCAGTTGAACGATCACTTTGACGACCATTTTTCAAGGCAACATTCAATATTTTATCGATAATTTTATGGTAATTACTGATATTTAAAAAAAAATACAAGTAATATTTTAAATTTTATCGGTAATTTGTTGAACAATCGTTTTTCTAGGCAACCGCTCATTCTACATATAATATAAGGTTGTATTTTAAATTTTATTGGTAATTTGTTGAACAATCGTTTTTCTAGGCAACCGCTCATTCTACATATAATACAAGTGTACCAACCATCTTCACATTTTATATGACTCTTATATAAGCTTCTTGAAGTGCCATATTAGAAATAATTCATCCGAAACAAATGATAGACACTCAAATAATCAAAAACGGAAAATTACACCCTTTGACGACCGAAAAAATTCGGTTGCCAAAAGTACCACCTTTGGCAACCAAAAAACAATTTTAGTCGTCAAAGGATTACTTTTGGTTTTGGTCGCTATTTTTAGTCGTCAAAAGTGTATTTTTAGTTGGTAAAAATATTTTTTACTTCTTGGTAGTGATGTATGTCTAATATCCACTGATTGCGCATAGCATCTCGCTAGTAGCAGCTTATTGAACAACCCATCGCCCATGACAGAAGTCATGATGATAAGGCAGCGATCTCCTTCAACGGTAGATAACTGAGATTGCGCATAGCATCTCGCTAGTAGCTAGGGTTTCAAGTGTTCTAATAAATTGGGGGAAATGAGAGGTAGCACTCTCCAGTATTTTTCTCATTCTTTTTGAAAATGAAGGTTACAAAATGTATTTATAAGATCCTAGTTATCTGAATAAAATCTTCCTGAATACAATATCTTCTAGAATAAAATCATAATATCAAACATATCAAATGTAACAAATATTTGATTATATTTGTTAGGGCGTTCAAGTGGGCCGACCCGATCCGATTTATCCGCACTATCTAGTGGGAGATTTCGTGGTGGAGGATCTGCGATTATAAATAGTAGATCTCACCCATACGGAAACCCTAGTGGTTGGAGTCGTCGTCAGTTTCCTCGCCTCCAGAGAGAGAATACCAAAGTGAGGGCATTTGAACTCGCGGACAGAAGAAGATCAAAGTCGAGAGATTCATTCGTGGTTCGATCTACGAAAAAACTGTACATACGCTTTCGCTTCATATACTATTAATTATACAATTACGATCTTTAGGAGCACGCTAACAATGGTATCAGAGCCAGATTTTATCGGGCTCGGCAAATTGATTTCGGACAGTTCAAAAGCCACGGTTAAATTTCCCCACGGATTTAAAACGAATTGCTCTCTCTGCTGATTGAATTGCAATGGAAAACATTTTCCCCCCTGCGTTGCATTACTACATGAAAAAGTGTTTTCGGAAAAACGTCAGGCCTCAAAAAAGGATCATCATCGGTCGGAATACCTCTTATCGTCGATGCCAGCCGGAGCGCTGCAGAACAGGCCAACCCGGAGGCAGGACCTAGCCACTCAGCGCTGACGACTTCGGACGGAGAGGAGGTGGGATCTGGAAGGGAAACTAGATCTAAACATAGGGTCTGTGTAACCAAGATCCAACGATTGACCGCAAGGATTCCGCGCCGACAAGCGGCGGCGAATTCGAATGGACAGAGACGGCAACACCAGCCAAGAGCCGTCGCGCCTATGGCGGCGTTGACCGAGCCTCCTGACCTTCGAATGGCCGAAGATGTGCGTCGATGATTGAGCCTGACCGCCTCGTGCCTGTGATGGCTTGTCATCGATAGTGGCTCCCTCCAGGACGACGATGAACGCAACGCCGAGAGGAGAGAGACCCATAAAGAAAGTCGCAGTGAGTCGACGGCCCACTGGGTGATGGTGCGTGTGCCGATGACGGCGGCGGCAAGGGGAACTTGAAGCGCTGCTGGGTGGCAGCAAGATCCGAGCAGAGAAAGGGTAATTGTAGATTTGTTGTTGGGGATTGAAGATGACGATTTATTTTTTATTTTTGATGTTTTATTTATTTTTTTGTCTTAGGTTTCACCATTAACTAAGACAAAAAAATAAAAAACAAAAAATAAAAAGACATGTTTTTAATTGGACTGATAAGCCCATGTGTTTAATATTTAAAGAGGATATGGTGTAATTGGGCTAGTGGGCTCAAATTTATAAAATGGATATTATTGTGGGCTTTGTTCTATTTTTATGTTAGGCTTTGTAGTCTAGACCCTTATGCGTTGGATTAGACGCAGCGGCATTATGAATAAAAAATAAATCATTAGTATTATTAATGTGGGATATATTTTTGTCTTTGCGATAAGTAGTGTATAAAGCATAATTAGTTTTTATTCATATTTCTAATATGCTTTTAGCGGTAGAAATATTACCTTGTCTAATTTAAATTGTTATATGTTAATCGCATTAGTGTATGCTAGATTTAAAAATATAGCATGATAGACAAGAGGAAAATTCATAATTATTATATATTATAGATGAATGAAGGTTGACGCGTGAGTGGCTCTCTTGTCGCTGGTGGCGATTCACTGGCGACGCCGCGTCATTCTTGGCAAAGCGAGGGCGAGGACGGCCGCGAAAGGTTTGCCCGGTGCGGAACAGTATGGCTCAGAGGTCTCCAGTGTCGGAATCGATTCGAGGGTCTCAATCTAGGGTTTCTGTTGATTTGAAGGGATTGGAACAGGAGAAGCTCGGGGATTTGCCCTGCGTGGCTGAGGGCTTGGGTAAATTGGAATCAGATCTACCTCCGAAGGTGACAATGGAGGAGGTGGATGCGCAGCAAACTGAGAGGAGTGCCCTGTCTTCCGGATTTGGTAGGCCATACCTGAAGGCATTGAAGGTAGGAACTGGTGGAGAGTCTGCACTTGAGGATTCTGGCAGCCCAGTTGCGGATGAAGATGCTGAAAGCCCGGTGAACCAATTTTCTGGGAATCGAGACCCGAGTTTGGGGATGAAATTATCGCATGTGGACAGAAGGCATGAGGAGATTGTCATCACAGCTGCTGCGGTGACTGAGGAAAAAGGGTATTGGGATTCTACCCTCATCAGGTATGTTTTGGGTGATCGTGTTCCTTTTTCTGCTATGGAGGGCTTTGTTCGGACTCATTGGAAGGGAGTTTTGTTGCCAGAAATTTTCCTCCATGACAAGGGCTACTTTATTTTCCGCTTTCACTCCAAAGGGGATAAGCTGAAGACGCTGGAGAGTAGCTGGTTCTTTAAGTCGAAACCAGTGGTTCTTCGTGAATGGTGCCCCTATTTCTTCATTGATGATGAATCGTTCTCTGTTATCCCAACTTAGATCCAATTGCCGGGGCTCGACCTGATGTATTGGGGTAGAGAGTCGATTAATCATCTTACTGGCAAAGTGGGTATGCCAATTTGCACTGATAAGCTCACTGCGAAAAGAGGGCGAATTTCTTTCCCTCGTATTCTGGTAGATGTGGACACGTCGCAGGAAGTGGTTGAGAAGTTCTCCTTCATTGGCCCTGGGGAGGAGAGGGTGGAGCAGGTGGTTTTCTATGAATGGCTCCCCATAAAATGCTCTAGGTGTGGTAGATGGGGTCACAAGGAGGAACACTGCGACCGGGGGGGTGTGGGAAGATTGGAATGGCGTCCAAAAAATAAGGAAGGCAATAGGGCTGTAGGTGAGGTATGTCGGCAGAAGGATGAGGCTGTGTTAGATGCTAAGGGTTTGAAGGCTATTGTGGAACCTGTTACTGGTTCACAGACTCATGAGGACCTGAGTGAGGCTTTGAAACTTCGAGGGGGTAGGGGGTTTAGTGGCAGGTGGCCAAGGGCAAGCAACTTCAGCAAGTGTCCGTGGGAGCATTGCAACCAGCTCCCTGAGGTGTCTGCTCAGGATCACGCTTCCAGGCTCTAGAGGAATTGGATGTGAGTCTGGTTAGGGTTGTAAATCCTGCGGAGATTGCAGCTTTGGTCGAGGATCAGATGCAGGAGATCCTCAACCCCCTCTCTTCTCTTGTCATATGAAAGTGGGGGTGTGGAATGTTAGGGATTTGAATAGCTTGGACAGGCATAATGAAATAAGGCATTTTGTCCGTATGAATAAGCTTGTTGTAGTTGGTTTGTTAGAGACAAGAGTGAAGCTGGCTAGATCGCGTAGAATAATTTCGTCTTGCTTCCCTGATTGGGGATGCATCAACAATTATCAACACGCTATTAATGGTAGAATTTGGTTTCTCTGGGGTCGGAATAAGGTTAAGGTTCAGCTCCTGGATAACATGGATCAAGCGGTGCACTGCAGGGTTCGTTGCCTGGGTTCTGGTATCACTTTTTTCATGACTACTGTTTATGCTTTCAACACTTCTGCTTAACGTTTGAGTTTATGGAGGGAGCTTGAGCATTTTGCGGGACATTGTCAGGAGCCATGGCTTGTAGCGGGTGACTTCAATGCATTCCTTAAGGCGGAAGAGAAGATCGGCTATGAGGGTATTAGTATTAGCCCTTGTGAGGAATTCTGAGCATGCTGCCTGAACTGTGGCTTGGATGATCTGGTGGGGGTCGGTTGCTTCCACACGTGGTATAACAACCAGGAGCCTCGATCTTGGATGAGGGTAAAACTGGATCGCATTATGGGGAACCATGAATGGTTTGAGCACTTTGAAGGGGCGGAAGCCAGCTTCCTTGAATCTGGGATTTCTGATCATTCACCAGCAATTGCTACTATTTACCAGCTGGAGCAGAGAGTTCACTCACCATTCAGATTCTTGAATGCCTGGGTCAGCCACCCGGACTTTCTAAGTATTGTTAAATCGTTCTGGGAGGTGTCGGTTGATGGCTGTAAAATGTTTCAAGTCTTTCAAAGACTTAAAATTCTTAAGGGCAAGCTTAGGGTGATGCATAAGACTCATTTCTCGAATATTTCTTCCAGAGTTCAGGATGTAAGGGAGCACCTTCTTGATCTTCAGAGACAACTGCGTGCTCATTCCACATCTGAGCTAAAACACAGTGCGGATGTTGCTGCCGTTAAACTGAAGGAATTATTGACTGTGGAGGAGTTGATTCTCCAACAGAAAGTGAAAGGGGATTGGATTAACCTGATGGATCGTGGAACAACCTATTTCTATGCACTGCTGAAGCAAAGAATGAGTCATCGACATATTACCAGTTTGATACGAGAGGATGGGACTACGGCTGTGGGCAACAATGAAGTTGAGGCAGAGGTTGTGAGCTACTTTTCAAGTTTACTTGGCACGGCTGCTGATCACCAGGAGACCTTGAACAGGAGCTTCACTGCACATGGACGGTGCCTTACGCAACGTTCCCTTTAGGCAGATTTTTCTGTGAAGGATGTCAGGCAAGCTCTGGGCGATATTGATGAGCACAAGGCCCCCGGGGCGGATGGATACTCCTCACTGTTTTTTAAGAGTGCCTGGGATGTTATTGGAGAGGATGTTAGTAAGGCAATTTTGGACTTCTTCCGGAGCAGAAGACTATTGACACAAGTCAGCTCCACCATTATTTATCTCATTCCCAAGCGGGAGAACGTTACCCGAGTAGCTGAATTTCGGCCCATCGCATGCTGCTCCACTATTTATAAGATCATTGCCAAAATGATCTGCTCTAGGCTGACAGTGGTGCTCCCTCATCTGGTGGATTTGTCACAAAGCACCTTTATGGGTGGGCGTTCAATTATTGACAATGTTCTTTTATGTCAGGAGCTTTTGACGGGATATGGTCGCAAGCACATATCGCCCCGGTGCCTGGCCAAAATTGATTTAAGGAAGGCATATGATTCGGTGCACTGGAGCTTTGTGGGTGATTGGTGACAGTTGCTGGGCTGGGGGGGGGGGG
>JAOWBR010187826.1:0-10292 GCA_028571145.1 Dionaea muscipula | reverse complement strand
ATTCATGTTAGGCGTACCCAGCATAGTGTATTGCGGAAAATGCCGCATTCTTCAAGGAAAAGCACGAAGGGCCCTGGACATTCTCCTGATCCATCATTCCTCCCGTAGTACTCACCACCACGGTCGGATCTGACAACTTTAATTTTCTTATTCAGCTGAAGTTCAACTTCAGCTTTATAAGACCTAAAAATGTCCAGACTTTATGACTTCTCATGTATCAAATATAGGTATCCATAACGAGAGTAGTCATCTATGAACGTGATAAAGTATTGTTGTCCAATCCATGATGCCGAAGGGAATGGACCACACATATCCATATGTACCAGTTCTAGGACATCCTTAGCTCTCATGGATCCTAATTTTCTATGGTTTGTTTGTTTCCCTTTGATACACTCAATACAGACTTGAAAGTATGTTAAATCTAAGGGATCAAGAATTCCATCTGACACAAGCCTCTGTATTCTCTGTTGAGAGATATGGCTTAACCTTTTGTGCCACAAAATGGCGAAATTCTCATTTAATTTTCGCTTTGTACCGATTGAATCTGTATGCAATACTTCATTATAGGAACTAGCATTCAACTTATATAGATTATCAATTAAGGGACCAGAACCAACAAATTCGGAATTGTAAAAGAGACTAACTTTAGTATTTTCAAATGAACAAGTAAAACCAAATTTGTCCAAAGTAGAAATAGATACCAAATTCTGTCTAAAAGATGGTACAACAAATGTCTCCAACAACTCCAAAATAAATCCAGTTTCTAACTGTAATCTAAAAGTTCCTATAGCTTCAACTGCAACCCTGTTTCCGTCGCCCACATAGATGAATCTTTCAGCATCATTTGGCGGCCAGCTCCAAAGGCAAACCTGCATAGACACACTCATGTGAGTAGTAGCACAAGAATCTACCCACCAAGTGTCTATAGCTACAGAAGCTAAATTAACTTTAGAACAAACCATAGTAAGAAGCATACCCTTCTTTTGTCGCCAGACGGCGTATTTGGAGCACTCTTTCTTTATGTGTCCAGCTTTCTTGCAGAAGAAACAGGTCAAATCCTCATCCTGTTTCTTTATTTTCTTCTGCCCTAAATTAGGTCCCGCAGGTACCATAGGTCTTTTCCTTTTCTTTGATTGAGAACTTGATGCTAAGTGAGCACTCTCTGTTTTGTCTCGCTGCTGCCTTTCCTCTTCTTGCACGCAGTGAGATATCAACTCATTCAAGGACCATTGGTCCTTTTGTGTGTTGTAACTCACTATAAATTGACCAAAATGTGCAGGAAGAGAAAGTAAAACAAAGTGCACGAGCATGTCATCAGACAATTCAAACTTTAGTTCCCTTAGTTTTATTGCTATATGAGACATTTCCATTATGTACTCCCATATGTTCCCTTTGTCTTTATACCTCATGTTTCCCCAAAAGAGAACTCGTCTCCGATTTCTCATTCTTGGCAAAGTACTGCTCGATGGTAGTGAGGAACTACTTAGCACTTTAGCCCTCAGTCATAGAGCCCCGAAACACTTTCGGAATGGAACGTTTCATTATCATCAAACACGTACGATCGGACCTGTCCCATGCCTTAATCTCATTAGCCTTATCATTTTCCTCAGTTGAGATAGGGCGCTCCTCACGTAGTGCTTGATCGAAATCCATACAGCCGAGAGAAATTTCCACGGCTTCTTTCCAACTTTAAAATTTGTCCCGCTTAGCATGGGGACGACATTAAGTGGTAAGTTAGCAGCAGAACAGGCTACGAATGCAACTAAACAAAAATAGAACAAGGAAACTAATTACTTCCTACATTAACTTTAAACATGCCATATAACATAAGAGGACATGCATCATATGAAAATATGTTGGGAAACCCATCACAGGATACCTAGCACAACATTAATGTCCTACTTTTGGGTCGATACATTAATTTTCTAAATGGTACTCCCAATACGGAAATCAAATATTAGTGATAAATTCGGTCAACTAATGAGCCTTCCTTTGGGCCGACTCACTAATCACAGGGAATACTTTATAATCACTACATATTTATTCTCGCAGGTATACTTATCACTCGGCCAACCTATAACCTTCCTTTAGGCCGATCATAGATCACATGAGTAATAAATACACTAAACAATGCTTGACATTCGGTCAAATAATAACCTTCCTTTGGGCCGATCATTATTCACATGGATGACAAACATCTTATATGTATTGAGATAATAACAACATTTGGCATTGATGTGTGCATAAAAGTGCGCTCATTATAGTCCTAATTTATGCCAAATTAATTATGATTAAGTCCTAAGCATATTGGGTTTATTGTATATTTTATTTATATTGCGTTTACCTGCTTTACGGGTTTTCTAGTGTATTTTACGTGTTTTGCAGGTAACCGACGATGCTAGGACCTTGCCGGACGTTCACGAATATTAATTGACATTCGGGATGCTTCCATGCGGATCCGTGAAGCCGTGGACACGTCCGATGAAGAGCAGACACGTCCCAGCCCGAAATTGGCCTGGTCACGGCCGTGACTCCCTGTCATGCCCATGTCCAGCCTCTATACACTGCTCTATTTAATCGACGTTGCTGCAGATCGATTTCCTCCTTCTAATTCAACTCTATTCACTCCACGAGCATGAAGCAGAGACACGGCGGCCAACCATTCACACTCGGTGGGATAAATGTTACCGACGAGGCGTGCGTCAATTAGATCCTCTCATTTGGTATTCTTAATTTGTAGGCTTGCTATCAAAGTTTGTATTTTTACGAGTGCCATGTATTGATTTGTAACCAAATGATGATCGATGGACTGCTGCTGTCGTAGGTTTTGATTTGTGCTAAATTGCATACCTGTTAATGTAATTTTCGTGGATTTGATTATCCTTGTTGTGGTTGACAATCAACTAGGTTAGTAGTCTTCATGAAACTCCGATATGCATGATGCCCTGCAATGCCTAAGATCATGTTTACGTAAGCCACTTAGACACTAATCGAACCGAATAACGAACTTGCGGTCAATCCCTTAAGAAATCTGCTTAAAAACCGGAATTTACACTGAATAATAAACACATTGAATTCGTGCGTGAATTGGTTTCAAGTCTGCGCAGCCCCAAGGAGAATTCACTAGGACACGACCGTGACTCTCAGTCACGACCGTGACCTTCGTCTAGAGTCTCGACCGTGGTAGTCAACCACGACCGTGATAGCCCCAAAACTGCACGTCTGTTGCTGCTGCTGCCTAGGCGAAGTCGTCGCCTCATCCACGACATTTATCCTTTACTTTATCTATATTTTAATTATTGTTAAATCCAATCGAATCTCATTTCGATATATCCCCCTTCTAGGAAGATAATTAATTCAACTGCAAAGAATTTACACAGTCCCGTGGATCGACCTCGACTCACCACTAGCTTCTAGTTGGTAAGCCGTGTTTATAAATATTAAATATAGCAAGCCCGACGACGCGTGCCTATCAAGCATCAATGGAGAAAAAGCAAATCAAACAAATCTCACACAAGGATTGGAACCTATGATTCTCACTGAAACGATAATAGAGAATTACAGAGAAAAGCTTAGAGAGAAACGAGAAACTCTCAAGCTATACAAAGTGAAGAAGACGAGCCACACGACTCTCTACTAACTTTATCTATTTATACAAATGAGCTAGCAAGGGTAGGAGACCAATGTACATGTGTCAGTACCTCATAAGACAGTTACAATAGTGGGGACCACAACACGTGACATAAGACAAGCTAAAATAGAAACAGTGATATCGGACGTAGGAACATGTCTCAGACGGTAGCTCCGTCTGACTCCAAGTAGCCATAACAACGTCTGGCAGAAGAACTGGTTATCCCACATCTCACTAAATCTCTGGTCCTCAACGTCTGATATTCACATCACCGGACGTGGCTTCAACTACGACATACTTTCATCTGTCTGACTCCAAGTAGCTCTGTCTGACTCCAAGTAGCCACAGCAACGTCTGGCTGAAGAACTGGTTGTCCCACGTCTCACTGAATCTCTGGTCCTTAACATCTGATATTCACAGCACCAGACGTGGCTTCAACTATGACAGACTTTCATCCGTCTGACTTCACAAGTGCCAATCACCGTCTAACTCAGAACTGGACTTAGCATCACCATGCTAACTCACACGTGACACCATCTAACAACCCTTGAAGACTTCACGTCTGAGCAGGCTAACGTCCGAGTAAGTTCTGCAGATCAGCGTCTTCCTCAGCAGAACACCGGACGGTGATCCCATTTGCCTACCCGGACGGGATTCTTGGCAAAATCTAAAAACCTCCATAAAACTCCCCCTTTTCACTTTTGACAAGTGAACTTAGTCATACTTGCTGAGTCACAGCTGAAATTGAACTTCTCTGAAGTCAAGACCTTTGTTATCATGTCAGCTCCTTTCACGTCCATGTGAATCTTTTCCATTTCAAACTGTTTTCAGCCAGAGCATTCCGTATCCAGTGATACCTCACATCAATGTGTTTCGAGCAGCAATAGAATGAAGATTTTTTAGCAAGATGAATTGCACTCTGACTATCACAATGCAAAACATACCTCCTTTGTTCAAATCCCAACTCAGACAAGAACTTCTTCATCCACAGCAGCTCTTTTGATGCTTTTGTAGTAGCGATGTACTCGGCTTTAGTCGTTGACAAAGCAACACATTTCTGCAAGCGCAACTGCCAAGCTACTGCTCCTCCTGCAAACGTGATCATGTAACCAGACGTAGACTTCCTAGAATCAACATCATCAGTCATATCCGCGTTTGTGTAACCAATTGACACTGGTTTCGTCTGCCCCAAGCATAGGCCCAAACTGGAAGTTCCTTTCAAATACCTGAACACCCACTTCACAGCTTCCCAATAGTCTTTACTAGGGTGGACATGTAACGACTGATCACTCCCACTGCCTGAGCAATATCAGGCCTTGTAGCAATCAACGCATACATCAAGCTACCGATTGCCGAAGCATATAGTATCCCACTCATTAGCTTCATCTCTTCCACTGTCTGCAGAGACTGTGAGTGACTTAAAGAAAAATGATTAGCCAACGGTGTACTCACCGTCTTAGCATTTTCCATACCAAAGCGTTTGAGCGCCTTCTCGATGTACTTCTCCTAAGTTACAAAGAGCTTTCTCAAACGTTTGTCCCGTACAATTTGAAGACCGAGAATTTTCTTGGCTGGACCCATATCTTTCATCTTAAAGAACAAACTCAACCCCTTCTTCATTTCTTCAATCCTTGTACTATTCTTCCCTACTATCAACATGTTATCAACGTAGAGAGGTAAGATGATGAAGTCATAAGAGTCGTCTGACAAAGACGCAATGATCCGCGTCTGTCTTTGAATAATCCTGCTTGATATATGGGGAAATTCCCCCTATACACGTGGACAAAAGGACAAGGAACGCAACCAGTTTTGCGGGGGTATCGGTTCGACGACAGGCGTTCCGGTTCTGGCTCAGGTGATCAGCCCGGGTGATCAGTCCGAAGCCATGCCTTAGCCATTTCCTGGCTTGTTTGGCTGGAGAGGGAGTGATCACCTTGGGTGATCAGCCCGGGTGATTAGCCCAAGGCTCCCTCACTTAGTGTTTCCTTGGCCAGTTTGGCTGGCCAAGAGTTGATCTGCTCGGGAAATCAGCTCGGGTGATCAGCCTAGATGACCTGCCCGGGCCCCCTTTTTTACTTAGGATTTCCTTGGCTAGCCAAGTTGACCAAGAAGTGACCTGTCCGGGTGATCAGCCCGGCCGGTCAGGGTGGAGGGGTTTATCGGTAATCCGATAATTCCCCCTCCTCCCTTTTTCTCCTTGCCTATATATGCAACTTCCTCTCCTATAAATAGGGGCTCACCCCCTAGGTATTATCTATCGCATTTTTCCGACTTCTAACGTTAAGCTTGATTCTACGTCTTGCTTTCCTCTATTGACTTAATTATCGGAGCGATCGTCCCGAGGTAAATCCTCGGGCCTCCCTCTGACGTGGTTTACTTATCTTTACAAATCCAAGAGTTGATTTCCTCATTCTTGAAGCTGATCCATACCCCGTTTAACTTATTGAACCGATTCTCCTTGCCCAGAGTGACCGGAGGCGGTTCTCAAGTAGTTGGTGTTTTGCTTGGCTCATTTTTAGGCGATAACATCTGACGCCGAATTTGGGAAGAGACAATTAGCCATGTCTTCTTCTTTTCTAACTCGAGCTGGACTTGAGCAAACCTCCACACAGGACAAGCCACCGACTACAGCAGAGTTCAACCATCTGAAGAGTCTCATTCTTGAGATTCGAGATGGTTTGGTTCCACGAGACCCTGGCACACTTGGAGCATCTGGTCCCTTGCGCACACAGGTCCCTTCCAGGACGGATAGAGACCTGCCCGAGACTGCTTTACCCGGGCAGGAGGGTGTTCAGACCGGCACCCTTGCCGGGCTGCGCATTGGTGATCAGCCCGGCACCCTTGTCGGGCTGAGTAGTGAAGATCAGCCCGATAGCCAGTCCGGGCTATGCATGGGAGATCATCCCGGCGACCATGTCGGGCTGAGCATGGGAGATCAGCCCGGCCACCATGTTGGGCTGAGCAGAGATAATCCCGGGCGAGTTTTGCCCGGGAAGGCTACTGTTGCTGCATTTTCTCATGCACCGCCAATTGATCACTCCAGACCTTTTACTGAGGAGGTTCATGACGCACCCTTTCTGACAGGGTTCAGACTGCCACAGATGGACCTGTATGATAGCTCCACCGACCTAAAGGACCATCTTAACAACTTTGAGGTTAAGATGCAGTTGTTTGGAGTGGAAGACGCCATCATGTGTCGTACTTTTCCATCCACCTTCAAGGGGGATTCTCGACAGTGGTTTGCCTCCTTGTCCCCTCGATCCATCTCGAGGTTCTCATAGCTGAGGGACGCCTTCACAGGGTAGTTTTCCAACTCCTGCATCTTCTCTAGGGCCACCCCTAGCCTGTTCAGCGTCCGACAGAGACCTGACGAGTCCTTGAGAGCGTTCATGACACACTTCAACATGGCCTACATTCAAATTCCCGACCTCGGTGGCGATATAGTCATGGTCTCCATCCAGACAGGAACTCATTCCAATGCCTTCCTTGATGACCTCACCCTCCGCAGGCCTACTGACTTTGGACAGCTGCTGCAGAGGGCACGCACCTACATGAAGCTAGAAGATCAGAACAGCGCCCGAGTAGCCTCCGACTCTAGAGTTGGGCGTCGTAGAGATTCCAGAAAAGATGTTTCTCCCAAGAGAGACCATCATAGAGACAGGATGTCTCACCGATCTGAGACGAGGCCCCACAGGATTGAGCATCCGAGGAGGGAGCACACTCCTCCCATGGCGCCAAGAGAGCAGGTCTGCATGAGATCCACAGACAGGTGGTGTACCTTTCACAAGCACTCGGACCATGAAACAGCTGACCGTCGAGTACTCAGGAATCGCATAGACAGATTGACTGAGACGAGCAAACCCTCCTCCTCGAAGAGAAAATCTTCTAGCAGGAGCACAAGCCCGAAGCGTCGTCCGGCTTAGTGATCGCTTTCTATGCTTTCTGCTTACACTTTTTCTTTCCTGCTATTATTTGCATCTACATATATATAAACCTTGACTGACTTGATTATCGGAGCGGTACCCCCCGTGGGGCCCTTTGACAGGTTTTCCACATTGTACAGATCGCAGGACAGGATACCTATGTCGCCTCAGTCATACACATCACAACATCAACAAACGCCCTGCATGATTAACAAGGCTCCACCCTGAGTGGTTAGACAAGGTGGGGGTCCATCCCGTCTCTCCCTGTAAGTCCGAGTCCGCTCGGTTGGTTGAGAGTCTCTCTATAAGTCTGGGTCCTCCCGCCTGGTTGAGAAAGTCGAACCTTTGGTTCGCACATCTTGTAAGACGGGTCACTCCTGCCTAGATGTTTTAAGTCGGGTTCACACCCGTCCATCCCTTTAAGTCAAGTGGCTGCTGCCTAGGATGTTTCCAGCCGCGGAGTCTTGCACCCCAATACGGATCCGTCCTGCGGGGATTAATCATGGCGTTGCGCACTCTCTGAGTCAGATCCACACCATTCATAGACTCAGGCTCATTGTGTTGCTTTAACACGTGAGGTTTAGCTGCTAATACAAGCAGGACTGGGAGAAGATGACGACACCAGGCATGTCTCAGACGGAAACAGCAAGGGGTATCGACAAGGTAGTACAGCGGCATCCACTTGAATCCATGTCTTGAATTCTGATTCAAGGATGCACTTCCGGCCTTTGGGCTACTTCTTGATTTCTGAGCCGAGGATGTATTCCGGTGTTCGAATCGCCACCGACTTGGAAGTCGCGCTCGCTATCTACCCAGCTTTTGAGCTGCTTTTTGGCCTCCGAGCCAAGGATGTATTGTCGGCCTCCGAGCTGCGTTTTAGCCTTCGGCTACATAGCCGCGCTCTCCCGGCTCCGAGCCATTCATGTCCCATCTAAGCTAGGTCCGTCCTACCTTAGACATATCTTCTTCTTTGTAGCTTCCTTGGAACTTCAAAGAAGCTATAGGACTACAATTCACATAAGCGCTTCACCCGAGCAAAACATTTCCCATGTACGTCAGGTTTGCCTACCTTAGACGTTTGCTTCCACTGATATGTCAGGTCCGTCCCGCCGAGGTTATTTCCATCTAAGCCTGAGGGTCCATCCCGCACAGTCAAAGGTGAAGCTGCTCCCATTCGACGTAACTACGTAATAACTATCATGAGGATTACAGTGCTCATGCTGCACTCCGCTCTCTGCGACTCCATAATCATCGCCATCGGCTTCTCAGACATGAGTTTCGCCGCCGGATAGGACAAGCCCCTTGGCTTCCTCCGTCTCGTTGAGCTCGTCAGCTCCGGGCTGATCTGCTGGACAGGTCCTCCGAGCTCCCCCTCCGACCTGATTTCCCGTCCATCGCCTACGGCTCCTTAGCCGTCCGTCGCCTACGGCTCTTTATCCATCCGTCGCCTGCGGCTCCTTAGCCGTCACCACCGCTCCTCAGTCGTTGCAACTGATTTCTCAGACTTTTGTCCACGTAGACCAGTGATGTAGCCGTGAAATGGCTACATTACCTTACCTTTTATATATGCTACGTCCTTTGTTTTATCTTGTTATGGTGTGATCTATGCCTCTTTTCTAATATTTCTCAGGTTTTATATCATTTGGAGAAATCAAGGCAAGTTGACGCCATATTGGAGCAAAGGGTGAAAAAGCAGCTAAGTTGGAACATGTCGCCATTACCATTCTAGAAGGTTGATCCTGGAGACAAGACTTCCAATCTGTCTCAAATAACCCTTTAAGATGGCCCTCAAATTATGGCAACCAGAGGATTTCAGAATCTCTCAATCCACTCAACTGGCGCCATGGAGCTGACTAGCTCTACTGAAGCATGGCGATCATCATCTTTAACTTGAGATTAAGGAATTCAATCTTGTCATCTCCAGTGCTCATGGCCCTCATTTCACATGAGTTAACATCCTGTGGGTCCATAACTTTCATACAACAAAGGAGATTCTCTAGAGAGGTACCTGACACCACGGAGCTATTTGGTCTCACCAAGCCGTGGCGTCACTATGACCCAACTTGCTATCCAGGAATTCAAAATTGTTGATCCGTATTCCAAACATGTCCATTTGATCTACTGAAGCTTTTCATGTGGTCAAATCATTCATCGGATCTCTCAAACTCCCTAGAGGAAGAACCATCGCCTCAGACTCAATGGCGCTGGTACCGAACTCTATAGTGGTGGCGACGGTTGACCTTAACTCCTTATCCAAGATTTTCACATGACGCCCTGTATGATCCAAGGTCCTATTTAAGGATAAGAAGATGAACCATGGTGTCCTATTTGGTGTTAGAGACGTCATTCTCAAGATAGATGACCTTGACGCCATGGCGACACTCAGTTACTGGGAGATCATGACGAGGCCTATTCTTGCTTGACGTCATAGGGGTCGACGCCACAGACACTGTCGCCACGCCTTTCTGACCTGGCCAAGCAGTTGCATTTCAGTTCCAGATTTTCCTCCTACTTTCAAGGCGACTCTCAGGGGATTTTCTGGTTGGAACTGAAGCACGAATCTTTCAAAGGATAAGGATGAACCTGGACGCAAATACACCTCCTTGGAAGTCTATAAATAGCATCGAAGCTGCAACATTGCAAAGTATCGATCTCCCGCATGAGTACTCGAAACTACGCACTTGCTAAGACACCCTATGAGAGAGGAGTGAACAGAGTGGTAGTGGCTGTTTTAGTAG
>JAOWBR010187815.1:0-10292 GCA_028571145.1 Dionaea muscipula | reverse complement strand
GAGGATTTCTTGGACTCACGAGTTAGTACCGTAAGTTCATCAAGAACTACGGGATTATTGCCAAACCACTCACAAGCCTATTGAAGAAAGATGCTTTCAAGTGGAATCCAGAGGCCGAAACAGCCTTCACTACCCTTAAGGATACTATGTGTAAGGTGCCGGTCTTGGCCCTTCCTGACTTTTCCAAGACCTTCGTCCTGGATTGTGACGCCTCAGGCTGTGGAATTGGGGCAGAACTGATGCAAGACCGCTGCCCCATCGCTTATTTCAGTAAAGCTCTATGTGCACGCAACCAAGGGTTATCAACATATGAGAAGGAGTTCTTGACGGTATTATCTGCCGTCCAGAAGTGAAAGCATTATCTAATGAGTCAGCCCTTCGTGATCAAGACTGACCATGAGTCCCTCAAATATTTGTTGGAGCAGAAACTTAGCAATTGTGCTCAAGTCAAAGGGATGGCAAAGCTGCTCGGATTCCAGTATACCATCCAGTATAAGAAAGGAACTGAGAATGTAGCCGCCGACGCCCTGTCCAGGAGATTCAGTGAGGAGTACATGGCAGTAACAACAGTTGTTCCTCAATGGACCAATGAAGTAGAAACCAGCTATACCCAGGATCCCATGGCGGTGAGGATTCGTTCCTAACTTATTAGTAAAGACAACCCTCGCCACCGAAGCCTGGCACCATACTCGTTACAAGATGGAACTATAAGATACAAAGGGTGGCTATATGTGGGAAACACTGGTCAGTTGAGGAAGCAAATCCTTGCCTCTTACCATGACTCTGTCGAGGGAGGCCATGGCGGCAAGCAGTCTACCTGGCATCGTGTTAAGAGAAGTTTCTACTCGCCACGCCTCCGGGCTGATGTGGCCAAGTATGTTAAAGAGTGTGATACCTGCCAAAGAACCAAGGCGCCAACCCAAGGGTATGGCGGCCTCCTCCAACCCCTCACCATACTAAAGCAAGCATGGGAGGATGTCAGTATGGACTTCATAGAGGGATTGCCACGATCTGACGGGAAGGAATGTATACTGGTAGTGGTGGATCGGTTCACAAAGTATGCCCATTTCATGGCCTTAGCCCACCTATTCACGGCGCCGCGAGTTGCCCAGCTTTTCCTGGATCAAGTGGTGCGACTTCATGGCGTCCCCAAGAGGATGGTCTCGGATCGGGACAAAGTCTTTACAAGCTTATTCTGGCAAGAGCTTTTCAGATTATATGGGGCTTAACTAAATTTATCCACGGCTTATCATCCACAATCCGATGGCCAGACTGAGAGGGTGAACAGATGCATAGAAGATTATTTGAGGGCTATGACCCTCCAAGGGCCGAAGAAGTGGAGCACCTAGCTTGCCATGGCGGAATGGTGCTACAACAACAACTACCACCACAATATCCAAATGACCCCATTCGAAGATCTATATGGGTATCCACCACCACAATCTCACTTGAGTAACGAGCTTAATACGTCCGTGGCGGCGGTGGAGGAGTTGGCCGCCACTAGAGAGAAACTCAACAAGGCACTGCGGGAGAATATTCTACTAGCTCAAGAAAGGAAGAAGCATTATGCTGATAAAGGGAGAACAAAGAAAAGCTTCAAGGAAAGGGAATTCGTGTTCCTCAAGCTGCAGCCCTACCGACAAACATCCCTCTTCCCGAGGAAGAATCTAAAGCTTGCAGCACGATATTATAGGCCTTACAAGATCTTGGCTGCAGTGGGACCTGTAGCTTATAAGCTGGAATTGCCCTCATCTGCCGCCATACACCCCATTTTCCATGTATCCCTACTCAAGAGGAAGGTAGGAGAAGGTTCCGCCCCAGTGTTAGACCCTTCTCTTACGAATAACGAGAGTAGCATGGTGATACAACCCTCCTCAGTTTTTGACACGCGGATAATCAGAAGGCGAGATAGAGAGGTAGAACAATGGCTCATTAAGTGGGAGAATCTGTCAACCGAGTCGGTAACTTAGGAGGATAAGTCCTTTATTACAAGACTGTTCTCCAATTTTTCAGCTTGAAGACAAGCTGAGTCTTAAGGGGGAGGGGATGTCATGGACCCCTCGTAGCAGAATTCCCTACGGTGACAACTCTAGGCACCAGTCCATTGAAGGAAGAAAGTCCCATGGCGACAGTCTCTTGTTTTGGCTAAACCCTTATGATTACTCGTCGTTTTGTCTGTGCATGATCATTCCCAAGGTGCCCTGATTTCTCTTGCCAAGATTGAGGAGCTGGCATGACTCCATTGAAAAGATAGAGGCTACTGACGCCACGAAGAGAGAAACTCTATGGCGCTAGATTGACAGAATAACGGTGGCGACAGATGTTGATTCTGAGCAAACGGAGTGTAATCATTTGCACCCTAGCACATCAATCATCTCCTTACATCCTAAGGAGAACATCCCTGCATTCACATCTCCTTTAGATGATCAATCTTAGAAGATAAGTGGAGTCGACGCCATACCTTTAATTAGCTACTGCCACCTTAGCACTCCCAGGGCCTTGCTTCCTAGCGCTTTTATTTACCATCGCCACCATACAAGAGGGCAGTGTCGCCCTGACTTATCAACGTCACGTACATCAACTTACGTGGATGAAGATAAATACCGTTGAAGCTGATTGGAAAGAGAGTGTCAAGATCCGTACTCATGGCAGAAGAATATTCTTAGTCCCCAAGCACGTGTAATTAGGAGAATTAATGTATTTTCTCTTTTACTACGTAATTGAGAGCCTATATAAAGGCTGAGAGTTGTAATCGGCAGATATCAAGGAATGAATTGAAAACCTAATTTCTCCATAGTTATCTTCTTCCTTCCTTTAGCTCAATAGCAGTAGCTATAGAAGTAGCTTTAGCTAGCAGTTAGCTTCCTCCGTCGAGACTAGCTCCGGAAACCTCACCTCCACCTTCATTCCCCTTCTCACCGTCGAGACTACTCCAGTCGAGTTCCCCTGTTTCGCCGTAATCGGATTCGATTAGCCAACGAGACCACTCTGGTTATTCGGGTCTATTACATAAAACAACTTAAAAGTGCATAAAAACACGGGGTATAACATTCTACCTCCCATAAAAAGATCTTGTCCTCGAGATCGGAAAAACCAATCAAAAGAGAAACTCAAGTAACGAATGTGGATATCTCTCAGACATCTTGTCCTCACACTCCCACATGGTCTCCTCCGTCGCGTGGTTGCGTCAAAGAATCATCATCGGCCTAAGTCGTCAGGAGTCAAGAACCAAAAGTCTCAACGGGCACCATTCAAAAATCACATCCTCTCGAACCATCTCGATCCTCAAAACCTCCTGTCCAGACTCCAAAATCTCAACGAACTGCTACTTAAAATCAAATATTCCTGAATCATCAAAGACTCAAAAACCATCACATGTGATCAAATGCACAATCAACAAAATGTGGAAGTCTTGCATCCCAACAGAACCACATACGAAACAAACCTCAAGCAACCGAGTCAACCACCAATCGAAATCTACCTTGAAATCTCAACTCATCATGCCACAACCGGGAATGAAACTCTTACTCTCCGACCAAAACGAACATGAACCTCAAGACTCAACATGCATCACATGTACTAGAACAATCCAATCAACAGAGTCAGTGGTCAACGTCCAACAACCTAAAATCATCAATCAAAACCACAGAACAAAAGAGATCCCAATCCACAACCTCAAGCAATCCAATCCAAAAGGAAGGGCAACCTAGCAAATCCCAAAAGCGAATCCACAACACCACGCCCACAGACGTCCGTCCATCCAACATTGTCTTCATCAAAAGATCAATGAAAACTAAATCAAGGTGAGTTACCTTTAATCAAAACATCCGAAGAATCTTGCCAACTTAGGAACTACCAATCTCGGACACGAATCATCACCCTTGTCAACCACATGACCAAGAAAGAAGAACTCATTTAATCCCAAAAGTAACACATCAAGGTCTCAGCACATAACTGCCTCTCCTTAGAGCTCAACAACAACACTAGCAGAAACGGTCACCCAGGATCGAAATTCTAAGCAATCATCCACACATCAATAAATACAAAAGCCTAAACGAAAGGCATGACAAAAACTCAAAACCATCTCATCAGGATCCACCCATCCTCACAACACAGCACAGAGACTCCTAATGATGAAACATCAACTCTAAAAGAACTCCTCATCAAAACTCTTACTACTGAGCAACAACTCCCTCTACTCATCTCAATCATCGAACACGGTGCCTTATAAAAAGGCCTCGAAACATCAACAATTCACAACAACCAGAATGTCCTCAATCTTAGTTTACAGCTCCAAATCAGAATTGATCACCAAACAAGAGATCTAACACAACCTTCCTCCACATGTCACAAGCAGGCTAAGTGGAAATCTGACACATAGAAGACTTGGGCCTAGCGCCCACAACTCAACTACTGATCCATCGATTAAGGTGAACAACAGTCTCCTTAAGCACAAACTAAATGGTCACAATGCCAAGCTAATTAATCCAAGCAATCAATCTACTACATCAACACACCACATGTCTCAACATCACATCCCTGAAACGTTCAAGCCAACTCTACCAAACCACCAACAAAGTGGCACCGACAACCCACCATCAACTACGCTCACAAGTGTCCATCCACAAAATCGCCGTCATCCACAAGAAATCAGTGGAAACATCCGAAGAATCCAACCAAGACTTGGAAACTACAAGTCTCAAAATCAAGCATGAACCCAAGTCGCATCTCTCTCAGGGTTAGCAATGCTAACTCGAGAACTCACTGAAAGGTCTCCCTACTCATCTCCGGGTCATACATCATCAAATCACCACTACAGCGGAAACAGTCAACCAGGATCGAAAACCTATGCATCCTACATACACGACAGCAGGTATAAGTGTCCATCCGAAACTCATGACAAATCTTAACACAATGTCATCCCCTACATGATCCATCTCAGTCATACTCAAAAGTGGGGTTCAAACCCTCAATCAAACAAAGAAAGGCCTAATCCGTCACCAACAGTTGAAACTCACCAATCCATGAGAAGACCTTACCAACACTAACTACAAGTCATTCACAACAAAGAGATCTCCGATCTCTAACCCTACAATCCCATCAAGAGACATCAACTCGTAAAAATCTAAAATACTCACCCTCAAAGGTCCAATAATCAAGAAACTAAAATCATGCCGAAAGAAGCATCTAGCCCCATCATCGTCAACTCAAAACTGATACTTCGCTCAAATCAACAAAACTCTCCTCGACACAATCTAGATGGCCTGACGCCGATCTAGCCAATCCATGTCTAAAATGACATCAAAGTCATGCATGTCAAAACAACCAACCCACTGAAAAGCAAAACCACTCACCCAACATCACGTCCAGGGCAAAAATCAAGTCAATCCTACCGAATCATTAACCAACCAACCTCAACTACCAACAATCAAGAACTCCACAAGTCGCGACTACCAAGTCAAATCTTTTCAAACCCTCAAGAATTCCAAAATCATCACATGTGTCAAAAGAACGAACATCCTCAACATCATGATCAATCAACATCCAAACTCACCACTAATCTTACACATCGTCCAAGACCGGAAAATGACAACTTCTCTAGAATCAACATCAAATAATCTTACTAAACCGATCCAAAATGATTCACATGGCCTTATGCCCTCTCAAAAATTAAGAAATTCTCATCACCAAATCCACAATCATGTGTTCCAACAAAACTCTGTGGCTAACAGCGGCTGAACTGATCCAGCTGGTCTTCCAAATCACTCTACTAATCAAATGGGACCGTGATACCAAGGCGAACAGGGTGGCACTCAATCACCCTCAACCAACACCAGGTCAAACTCTTTAACATCTTCTAGCATCTCTCACTCCCTATCGGCTAAACTAGCCAAAACTCTAAGAAGTGTCAAACTAAGAGCATCAGTGTCAAAATTATCTTCAACTCATGGAAAAATCGGTCACAACCCCTAACTCATCCGAACACAACTCCCTTACACATGAGGCGAGTCAACGAACATCCGATTGAAAAATCAATCGCAAATCCCTGGTAGCAACCTACCAAACCCAGAAAACTGCATATCTCAACACGCCCCCTGATCTCCTCCAACTCACCACAGCCTTAAACCTTTCAGATCAACCACAGATGCAAGAACTCACCAGGCACAAGTGCTCCTTGTCTGTTCCGGTAATATGTGCCTCATTAATGGTACAAATCAAGCCTCACTTGCTTTGGCAATACTCTACTATCACCTTCTCCGTCTCTACAAGCTCAAGGCACAATCCTCAAACGTACGCTATCTCCCACTGGTCACCACAATCAAAAGTGTCTATGAAAACAAATCCCTCACAAGAGAAAACCAGTGTACAAGCGTATAGGGAACACATGCTAGAAAGGGTAAATCAAGATAACATACCTATTGGATGCCGGGAGACGGTGCCTCATTCTAAGAAAACATTAAAACAAAAGTCTAAAGTCCACACACAAAACCATCTCAAAATAGAGTCGAATCGGCAATGAACCGACCCGCTCTGATACTACAAATGTAACATCCGAAACCCGGCGATAACCCGTGGGGCGAGCCACGAGTCATTGAAGCCAAGGAAAACAAATCATGGAACTAAAATGGATCATGATCAATACAAAGATAGTCATGCGGAAGCATCATATAAATAAAAATACTACTACAAGTCCCTCATCGGGAAACCAACATCCAAAATGACCACATGGCCAATACAAATCAGAGTGTCCCAAAATCATGCAGCGGAAAAGAAATAAAAATCTTAATGAGGTCACACCGCTCCCCGCCGCATCCAGCTATAAATCACTCGTCAAAACCTACCAAAACAAGCAGAGGTAATATCTGATAGGTATCGTTAGCCGGTGAGATAAAATACGGATAAACAGTAAATGCTAAAAATCCAAAACATGCAATCTCATTATGGAAAGTGATATAAACAGAGATACATAAAAGACTGGACCTGAGAGAAAAATCTCATAACAATATAGAAAAGACGATAGTGGATAAATACTGGATCTTTCCAATAATAGGCAAATACTGGATCTTGACGATAATGGATAAATACTAGATCTTGCCATAACTGGATCTTTCACAAATGCTAGGATATCCTAGAACGCCAACTTGTTATACAAATCCGATATGGCATCCGTGAAGATGTAATAATAAGAGATACCACCCTAGTCTCTCCGCCGCGAACGGATTGACCTAAGTACGTTGTGACACCCGTAGATGACCTTGGTTTCTCGAAGAGAAGCACCCCAAGGACTTGAGAAAAAAACATCCATATCCCAAGTTTATAAAACTGGAACACCGAAACATTATAAGACTGAATCATCAAAACATTATAAGACTGAATTATCAAGACATTATGAGACGAGATCATAAATCATACACTACGATATATATATCAACCGTATGTATAAAACAGGTGAAAATGGATAAAATACATTTACTTTGTATGTACCTCTATCCGTACAACAACTCACCTGAGCAAATGGATCGAAAGTCACCAAGAGTTCTCAACCGAGCACAAGTCGTTTAACAACGGTCCCTGATACAAAATCATGGACAAAAGACTCAAAGTCCTATCATCGGTCAAACAAATAAGCAACGCCCTAAACAACCTCAACCAACTCATTCTACATCCCAAAACACCTCTATGATGGGGGGCCGATCCCGACCCTCTCCGGAACAATCCCAAACATCGAAAAACTCAAAGAACACAAAGGGCTAAAACAGCCAGCAACGAACGTCCGTACGGACTTCTGTGGGACCTGCAGATGGTTGCAGATGAACCCAGGATGGCTTAGAAACCCCATGACGGACGTCCGTGAGCCACCTGTAGAAAATCTACAGAAAATCCCACGCACGAACCTAAACCAAAACTCATCCAAACTCGATCACAAGGCTTCAACCAAGTCTAAAAGAATAAATCAACACGTACGAAGCCTTCCCAAACCATCTAGCACATGCTAAACAAAAAATTATCATCTCAAAAATCCATCAATGGCCAAACAACCTAAAACTAAGAGGAAACCAAGATTCACATGTAAACACTCAATCAAACCCATCTCCAAGACTTCAAACAAAAGTCAAAAGACTAAACAAACCAATCCAAAGCTTCTACTAACATGAAACCAAGGAAAATCTCAAGATCACTCCTTCAAAAATTACTCCATGCACAAAACTATGGAGGAAACCAACCAAAACTTGAAACTTACCTCAAACTCTCAAAGTGGATGCTCTCCAAGGCTTCCCGAGGCTGCCAATGATGCTCTTCAACCAAAGGTAAGCAAAATCAAAGCTTAAAACCAAGTGAAAATGGTGAACTCCTCTAGATCTCCAAGATCCTCCTCTTCTCTTCCTCTTCCTTCTCTTCAATTCTCTTCTCCCTTCGATCTTACGTGAAGGAGGCAACAAGGAGGGCTGAAGTTTCAGCCTAAAATCACCCCCAACATCTCACAAATCTATTCCCACACTCAATCTATGCATTAAATGCATGGGACTCAAAATTCAACAAAAGGGGCTAAGCCTCTAACTCCTTTAACGATCTAAAACACGTCCATGTCTGTGAAAACTAATCCTAAAAGCCTCAAACTCATCACCAAAAATCACGAAATTAAATCACGGTCACAACGAACCCAAAATTGAAATCTAAAAAACCGTCACATCATAACCCGACTAACTCAGAAAAATCGGTGTAATCTACATACATCAATATGGTACTCGTTGATCATGTCTCATCATCCCGGTTGTGTCGGTATCCTCAAATCGATTGTAGGAGATGCAATTCAAAAAGTAGTCGAATGGCCATAAAAAATCCCGAGAGCACTATTCACGTAAAACACTATGTATTGAAAAATAAAAACTCTCCAATATGATAAATCAATTCTTAATAAACATAAAACAACTTAAAAGTGCATAAAAACACGAGGTATAATAGTCCATGCCTAAGATCACATCAAATCCGCTCACATCTAGAGCAACTAAATCAACAAGCATGACACGACCACAAACAACGACCTGACAAGCACGTCAAGCAAACCACGAGTCGGTTGGCACACGTCATAGGGCGTGCTATATTTAGAATTTATAATAACACGGCTTACCACAAAGAAGATTGCGGTGGGTCGAGGTCGATCCACGAGACGGTTGAAAATTCGTCAGGTTGAATTAAATCTTATTTCTAGTGAGGGATATATCGAAGTGAGGTTCGATTGGTCTAAATAACAAACAAAGTGCGATAACATTAAAGATAAATGTCATCGCGCGAGGCGACGACGCAACCAAAGCCTGCAGCAGACAACTCGTGTGATTAGAGCTCATCACAACCGTGGCAGAGTTGTCACGGTCGTGACCCTGTGTGCAGGACACTGTTGTGACTGTTAGTCACGGTCGTGTCTTGCAGCGGATTCCTTAGGGAAGCTGCGTGCGCCAGGAACCAGACGACGCTTGGATTTGAATGATTTTTATAGTTGATTTCAATCCGTTTTTATGCAACAATTACTAGGATGTGATCGGTGTTTGTCCGGTTGATTCAATTAAGTACTGAAATTGCATTCAATACCTAGTCTAGCCTATTGTCACTAGCGGTTCTATCCAAACAAGCAACGAAAGATATGAAGTTATCAATCTATGAAAGATGATAAATCTGGTTCAATATGCATGAATCACGATCCCAAGACTAGGCGAACCATTAATCCAACGTTCGGTTACAAATTCACACAACGACAAATAAAAAGGTTAAACTTTACAAATCAAGCCAACTAGAAATACCGGAGGATTGGATCTCGATGAGCAGTGCCTCGGCGGTATATTCGTCCCGTCAAGTGTATCGGAATAGTTTTCATAGTCTGCCGCCTAGCTCCCAAGGGTCATTGCCGCCTCTTGATCTCCTGATAGGCGTCGGCGGCAGCTAAGGTTCAAAAAATGGAGAGTGTTCGTCGTTCTGCGGAAGCTGCGTTAAATAGACCACGTACAGAGGCATGTCACGGTCATGGCACACCTGTCACGGCCGTAACCGACTTATTTTTGGGCTGGGTTGCGCGTTGTGTCTTCCGGACGCGTCCACAACTTGTCAGATCCGCATGGTAGCACATGAAACGTCCCAACTCGGTCCATTTAAGTCCCGGCTCGTGTCCAACATGTAAGATACATAAAAATAACAATAAACATGCGTAATGCAGCATCACACAATATAAATAATAAACGCATTAACCACATGTGCTTAGGCCCTTAATCAATGTAAATTAGCCATAAATAAGAGTACGA
>JAOWBR010187804.1:0-10293 GCA_028571145.1 Dionaea muscipula | reverse complement strand
CACATGGACAACGGTTAACGGGCCACGTGGGCGAAGGCGGACCCGGCTGCGGACACGTGGACGCGCTCGTCCACGTGAGCTTCGCATGGCCATGCATGGATATCCTTGCGGTCTTCGAATGGGAGCTCCTCGTGCCACCAGCTGTTTCGTGTGGCAAAGCGGGTGCCGCGGGTCAGTGAGCAGCATCTAAGACGCCAGCAAGCAGCCGAGCATCCATCCCAGCGAGCAGCGGAGGTGGTGACACTGTAGCTCGTGAGCAGCCGACCCTCCGTGGCAGTGAGCAGCCGAAATAACTTCTTCCTCCTCCCGTGAGCTGTTCCTCTACACCATGCAGGGCGGGCTTCTCCTTCCTCCATGCGGGCAGCAATGGCGAGCAGTGAAGCATGCCTTTGGCGAGCAGCGAGGTTCCTCCAAGCGAGCAGTGGAGCATGCGGAGGGCGAGCAGCTGTGCATGAAGGGTGGCGAGCAGCCGAGGTCGGAGGGCAGTGAGCCTTTCCAAGCTAGCGGGCAGTGGCCGAGGAATACCTTGACTCCCCCATGGAAGCTAGTAGGCAGCCGCTGCCGGCAAGCAGCCGTGACTGGCGAGCTTTGATATCACCCTCCGGGGAGCACTGGAACTTCATGGTGGTGGCGAGCAGCGAGCAGTGGAGACGCGTGGTGAGCAGCGGCTGCGTGAATCTTCCTCCCTTTGGCGAGCAACTCGAGCTTAAACAAGCACCGATGAGCTTCTATGACAGCGGGGCTCTTCTCGGCGAGCAGCCGTGCATGGTGGGTGGTGAGTAGCCGAGGTTGACGGGCAGTGGTCTTCTCCCCGCCAGCGGGTAGCGGACATGAGTGGTTTTCTCCCCTCCAGCGGGCAGCGAGCAGCTAGCTCCCCTTCCACGAGAAACGGGCCGAGGGTTGCGGACGTCCATGGGCTCCTCCTCTAGCGAATGGCCGAGCTCATGCATGGCAAGCAGCACGTCCGGGGTAGTGGATTCATCGCCAAAGGCGAGCAACGGGTCCTCGGTGAGTGGCGAGGCATAGTGGCGGCTAATGAACGTCGTTATCGGTTGTCGGTAATTCGTGGGCTCGGTCCATGTTGCAAATGGGCCTAAGCCCGAGTTTAAATTCCCGAGAATGCCCGCGTATTCTAGAATATTCCTGAAGAAGATCAGGGATGACACAGTCATTTCACACGTGACTATTTTCGCCTCTATAAATAGAGCCCATCACGCTCTCATTCAAGTACGCTTGAATATTTTGAAAACTCTCTCTGCTTTAGCTCTCAGCTTTCCAACTTGAAGCGAGTCTGACTTGAGCCGTCGGAGGGGTTTTCCTGAGGCACACACCTCGGGGCCCTCTAACGTAGAGTTTGTGACGTGTGCAGCTGGTGAACAGGTGGCAGGCGCGTGACAGACAACTTTCATCCACGTCATCGCAGCCGTCTAGGAGCGATAACAACAACATTAAAAAGGGCTATATAAAAATGACATTTCCGCTGCAAACTCTTTTATAAAACTAAAAAGTTTCAAAAACTTATAAGTTCATTCACCCCCCTCTGAACTTATAGAGTTCTTACATTTCGGGACCAACAGTCTCTCAATCGGATCTCCAATTGTCCCTGATTCAAAATCATTCATAAGGGCCTAAAAAACTAACAAACGGTAACTAATCAAATCATCAAGCTAACAAGCCCAAAAAAACCCAAAACCGAACCCTAAAGATCTCCTAACACATGCCAAAGATCATGACCAAAGCATCCCGGATCAATCCTTAAGAAAAACGAAAAACCAAACTCAATAGCCTCAGGAATCCGGTCGGCCGGTTATGCAAAACAGAGAGGGTGTGGAATTCTTGGCCGGCCGGACATGAAACCGGTCGACCAAAAACCCTGCACCAGGAATTCTAGAAAAGAACAGAAGCTTGGGACTTCAAGCAAAATTAATCATCCTCCATTCATTCCAAAGCCTCAAACACATCAAAATACATGCATCAAAGCTAATCAAGCCATTAAAGACCACCACAATCATGCCAAACACAAAATCATCCTTTTCAAAACCAAAACAAGCCAAACAACCTAAATCTAAACATAAATCATGAATCTCATGCATACTCATCAAATGCCTAAGTCTAGGACTTCAAACAAGTGTCAAATGACATATTAAACCATGCCAAACCAACACACTTCAACCAACACAAGCCAAACTCAAATCTTCCTTTAAGAAAAGCACTCCAAGCTTACCAACCAAGGGAAACCATGAACAAACCAAAAGATTACCTTAAAAATCAACCAATGGATGAGCTCCAAGCTTCCCAATGATGTCAAGGTACTCTCCAACCAAAGACAAGAAGGATTCAAGACTAACTTCAAGTGAAGAGATGAAGAACACCAAGAATCTTCAAGAAATATCCTCTCTTCTTCCTTCTTCTTCCTTCTTCTTCCTTCTTCTTCCTTCTCTTCTCTTCCTCTTGCTTTCTCACGTGCAAAAGGGTCTTAAGGGCTGAACTTCAGCCATATAATCTTCCTTAAATCACTCACCAAAACCACTTCCACACACAAGCCTCATTAAAACATGGAAACACATAAAGTCAACAAAAGTGGCTCCTCTAAATCCTCTAACATCCTTAATCATCTCGTCACACGTGAAGACTAATCCTAAATGCCTCAAATGAATCACCAAAAATCACGAAATTAAATCACGGTCACAACGAACTCAAATTCGAAACTATAAAAACTGTCACATCACAAATCGATCAACCCGTAAAAATCCATGGAGTCAGCATATGTGAATATGGTACTCGTTGGTCATGTCTCATCATCCCGGTTATGCCGGTATAATCAAATCGGTCGTATGGGATGCAATACATAGGTAGCCGAATGGCTATATAAAACTCGAGGGCACTATTCACATAAAACACTATTCACCGAAGATGAAAAATCTCTAATATAATAAGTCAATCACAATGAGCATAAAAACAATATAAAAAGATCATAAAATCACAGGGTGTAACATTCTACCCCCCATAAAAAGTTCTCGTCCTCAAGATCGAAAAAATCAAGATACAAGAGAAATTCTCGAGTGGAAAAGTGTGGACATCTCTCAGATATCTCCTCCTCATGCTCCCACGTGGTCTCCTCCACCGCGTGGTTGCGCTAAAACCATCACCAACCGAAGTCATCAAAAATTAATAGTCCAAAGTCTCAACGGGCACTACTCGAAGATCACATCCTCTCGAATCATCTCGTTCCTCAAAACCTCCTGTCCATATTCCAAAATCTCAACAGACTACTACTAGAAAGTCAAATCTTCTAGAATCATCAAGGACACAAAACCAACACAAGTGATCAAATGCACAAACATCAAAATGTGAAAGTCATGCATCCTAGAAGAACCACTAACAAAACAAACCTCAAGGATCCGAGTCAACCACTAATCCAAATCTACCTTAAAATCTTAACACATCATCCCAAAACAGAAAATGAAACTCTTACTCTCCGACCAAATCGAACATGAACCCCAAGAATCAACGTGCATCAAATGTGCTAGGCCAATCTAACCAACAAAGTCAATGACCAACGTCCAACAACCTAAAATCGTCAATCAAAACCACAAAACCAATGGAGTGGAGTTCCCAATCCACAACCTCAAGCAATACAACCGAAAGGAAAGGCACGCCGAACTCAAACAACTCCTCAATCCCGAAATCAACTCATCAACTACGCTCATAAGTGTCCGTCCAACAGAATCACCGTCATCCATAAGAAATCAATGGAAACATCCGAAGAATCCAACCAAGACTAGGAAACTATAAATCCCAAAATCAAGCGTGAACCCAAGTCGCATCTCTCTCAAGGTTAGCAATGCCAACTCAAGAACTCATCAAAAGGTCTCCCTACTCATGTCTGGGTCACACATCATCAAAACACTACTATAGCAGAAACAGTCAACTAGGATCGAAAACCTTAATCAAGAAATCTCTCCACGTCTTAACTAATTCACGAGTCATCCAAAACGTCACCGCAACGGAAACGGTCAACCAGGATAAAAAACCTAAACATCCTACCCACACGGCAGTAGGTGTAGGTGTCCATCCGAAACTCATGACAAGTCCTAACACAAAGCTATCTCAACATGTTCCATCTCAGTCACACTCAACGGTGGAACTCAAACCCTAAATCAAACAAGGAAAGACTTAAGACCTCATCGACAGTCGAAAACTCACCAATCCAAGCAAAAGGATCACTATCAAACAGGCACCTCAAAAGTTTACTCGGAAACCTGTCCCTCAAAATCATCCTGCAACCGAACATCCAGCTCTCTCTCTCGACTCATCAGGATTCCATCCCGAAGAAAATCCAAGAGTCAAGTGTTAAAATAATCTAACTCCACATCCAAGAGAAAACCTCACAAACTAACTACAACTCAAATCACAGCAAAGAAATATCCAGTCTCCAATCCTACTATCACATCAAAAGACATTAATCGCAAAAATCTGAAAAAATACATCCTCACAAGTCCATCAAACAAGAAAATGAAATCATGCCAAAAGAAGCATCTAGCCCTATCACCGTTAACTCAAAACTGACACATCGCTCTAATCAACAAAACTCTCCTCAAAACACAATCTAGATGGCCTGATGCCGATCTAGCTAATCCATGTCCAAATGTCCTTAAAATCACACATGTCAAAATAACCAATCTATTGAAAACAAAACCATTCACCCTAACATCACGTTCAGGGCGAAAGAGAGTCAACTCTACCGAATTACTAACCAAACAATATCGACTATCAACAATCAAGAAACTCCAGATGACACAATCAAAGGACGAAGAAATCCAAAAGAATCTAAGAAACCCGTGGCACTAGAATCAAGACACTCATGCAGACACTGAAAAGTTGGTGAGTGTACCTTACACATCAGCGAGGGAAGCATCAAAATCCTCCTGAGTCAAGGCATAGACTCGTCCTGAAACAACCAGCTTCCCAGAAGTGAAACCAACTCCTCTCCCTCTCCCAGCCGGCTGCTGAATGACTAGTTGAAAAGGCCTCTGAATAGTGGAAGCAGATGATGAAGGTTGTTCGAGTCCCTAGGACCCTCTCTGTCCCGCCTAGTTCTGCTGATAACCAGAGAACTGACTCTCGCCTGATCTGCAAGCAGCAACTCCATGACCTGGCTGCCCACAGGAGAAGCAGATAAAAGGTGTGACATCACAACGAACTCCTCCAGAATGACGCACTTCACATCGTGAACACAAATGTTCCTTAGTCTGGGATGACCCTGAATGAAATCCGGACTGGGACTATTGTGGTCCCTCCTTCCGTCCGCCCTTCTTCCCTGAACTGGAAGAAGGTGCTCCCTTGAATCTCTTGGGGTCCAAACCCCTCTGCATGAAAAGACCTCTCTCAACTCTGGTGGCTCTCCGGACCATGTCCGTCAACGAAGTGCAACAAAGGCCCCGAACGATGACCTGAAGATCGGGGTTCATTCCCTGAAGGAATAGAAACATCTTGTCCTCCTCTGTGGACAACAACTCTGGGGCAAATCACCCAAGCTCATGAAATCTCGCCTCATAGGAGGCAACCGACATGTCTCTCTGTCTCAAACCCAACAACTCCGACTTCTTCTGCTCCCTCATCTCCGCAGTGAAGTACTTCTCCTCAAAACCGGCAAGAAAAACCGCCGAAGTCAGATTCTCGGGGTGTGCCTAAAACCTCCTCTCAAAACCAATCTACCAGAATTCAGCTGACTCCCTCAACTGATAGGAAGCCAGTGAAACTCTATGCCCTAGTGGGCATCCAATCCTCCTCAAGACCCTCTCGATGCCCATCAACCAGTTGATAGCCTCCACAAGGTCAGTGGAGCTAGCAGAAAACAGTGGGGGTTCAGCCCTCAAATAACGATCAAACAATCTCCCCTGGAAGTCCTCATCGTCATGAGCCACCACTGCCGGAACTGGAGCCGGTGGTGCTCACCTAGGAATGTGTGCAAGAATGGGGTCAACCCTCCGTGGGTGTTGCACCTCAACCTCCTCAATCTCATCATCTATCTCCTCCTCCTGAGCCTTCGCATCTCGAGCATATGCATCAGCTCTCCGCACTCTGAACTGATGGATGATGTCTGATTCCTCATCAGAAAGTCTCGGTCCTCACTGGTGCCGCACTGGCACCTGCACCAATTGTCGGGCGCCCGCCCCTAGCAAGTGAAGGTCGTCTCATCCGTCGTGGGTCCTCCTCTGACGAAGTCATCAATCCTACACCCGATCTCGTGTGAACCATTCTAGATATCCACAAGGATAGAAAAACAGCACATGAGTGCATAGAAAAAAAATACTAAAATGAAATCGTAGGAAACATACCTATAGATGCCAGGAGACGATGCCTCATTCTAAGAAAACATCAAAACAAGACTCAAAAGTCCACACTCAAAACCATCTCAAATAGATTCAAATCAGTAATGAACCGACCGGGTCTGATATCACAAATGTATCACCCGAAATCGAGTGTTACCCGCAACTACCCGTGGGGTGAGCCACGAATCATTGAAGCCAAAAGAAGTGAAACTAAAATAATAAGTCAGACCAATCTCGAGAAAAAGGCAATAAAATCATCTTACATGAAAGCGAAGATACCAAAATATACATAAACCGATACTACAAATTCCACCACGGGAATCAAACATCCGGACTGACCATCAGGTCTAAAACTAAATAGAGTATCTAAAAATCATGCAGGGGAAAGAAAATAAAATTCCTATGAGGTCACACCGCTCCCTGCCGCATCCAGCTACAAATCACTGATCAAAACCTACCAAAACAATCAGGGGTAATATCCATCAGCTATCACTAGCTGGTGAGATGAAGTACGGACAAAATGATAAATGAATAAAACTTGAAACATGTGCTCATAAAGGTCTACAAGAGAAATATCTGACTATAAAACAATTGAGAGGAATCACCCTCTAAACTGTAAAACAACTGAGAGGAATCATCCTCTAAATACTAAGAATCTGATAATAAAACATCTGGGAGGACTCATCCTCTAAAAACTAAGACATGGAGAATATGGATAGAAAGTCTTGCCATAACAAAACACACTGGCTAGGGTACCCTAGTAAAAACCTACTCGAAATACATCCCAGGATGGCACCCGCGCATATGTAATATTAAGAGGCACCCGTCCTAGTCTCCCCGCCGCGAACGGATTGACTTACAGACGTTGTGACACCCGCAGGTGGCCTTCGTTTTCACTCAGGGAAGAACTCCAAGGACTCAAATCCTGGTCCATATCTCATGTATTTAAAACTACCCAAAGGCCAACAGCCCGAGATAAATCATCAATCAATCATTTATGAAATCCTCGACACCATGGTCGTAAAACAAGCATAATGAACAATGCATCCAAAACAAAGCATACTATTGCGGCATACACTTACCGTAATTAAATATATGTAAAACTTATGAAAATACTTAACCTTCAAGTACCATCGATCCGTACAACATCTCACCTAATCGAGTACGAAAGATCAACAATACAAAAACCAGTCCTCAACCAAGCTTTAATCGACCAGTGGAGTCACCAACGATCCCTAGTAAATAAACACAAAGCATTTTCACTACAATGCTTAAAAAGACATAAAAAGTCCAAAACTAACAATCAACCCTTAAATCCCTCAAAGGGACCCTCACACAACTCATAAACATCCTTAATATCTCAAATCTAACATCCCCCAAGTCCCAAGGATCAAGTCACAAAGGATTGAACTTCCACAAAACAAACAGGGAAAACAGCAGGACTTACGGACGTCCTCTCGGTCGTCCGATCACAACCCAACAGGTCAATCTGCAACACCCACGGACGTCCGTCCGGTCGTCCGTTGCTGCTCGACAGAAAACCACAACATCTGTCTTTACTCGAAAACAACTCAAACTCAACCAACACTCAAACCTAACGCTTCAAACATGTTTTAAAACATTCATACGACTTGTCCAAGCCTATACCACATGCTCTAATCATGAATTACACAAGATCAAAAGATGAAAAATCATGAATTCTATGGTATACACTAAACTAGGTTTCCAAGCATGCTTAAATCCATTTCATTACTCATGAGCATCAATTAAAAGTTGCTACATACCATAAAACACATAGATAACTTGTCTAGGTCCTTTTCATGCTTACACATCAAGCCAAACACAAACTCAAGTGTTGAAAAATCCATAAAGCAAGGAGAACATCATGCTTGAACCAAAAATCATACTTTCTCTTCTTCCTATCATTAAAGAGTATCAACCCAAGGATCAATCCTCACCTATGGAAGCCTGTGATGATGGTGGAGATCTTCCTTGCAACACTCTCAACTCACAATGCAAGATCACAAGTAGAGAGAAAGGAAAAACCCTTAAGTTCTTCTTTAGCTTTTCTTTTCTCTTCCTCCTTTCTCCTTCTCGGTTCCTTTTCTTTTCTTTTCTCTTCTGTTTTCTTTCCTTCTTCTTCTTCCTTTGCCTTAGCTGATCAACAAGCATAAAGGGAGCTAGCAGGAGGTGGAGCTTCACGTGTCCTCTTCAAGCTAAATAGGAAACTTTGGAAATAGTTAACCTCACCCACTTGCAACTCATGATTAACAAAAGGGGCAGCTTCAATCCTTTTTCTTCCTCTTTCCCAAGGTGCAAGGCATGTGATAACCCGTTCCGGTTCACTCCGGTTTTATTTTAAATTTAGCTTCGATTTAATTTTAATTTTTGGACCGATCGATTTTTTTTTATTTATTTATTTAACATATTCGGACGGGAACAGTTATTTTTATTTTATTGAGAAGGTCGCGAGTTCAAAACCCGACATCGACTTTTCGATCCTTTTATTTATAATAGTTAAATAATATTTAGATCGAATATTTTAAATAATATATAATAAGTGGAGCGATATTTATATTTATTGTTGTTATGTGACGGTCGCTATATTTCTACGTATTTAAACTTATTAAAGTATTTAAACTTATGAAATTTAATTATTTACATCTAATAATCTATCCACAACGTAACTACTATTATTAAACTTAGTAAAATATTTTACGTACTTATTATGATTATTAGTTGTTATTTTACGTGGTGGGCTTTTATTAGGTGGACTTAACTTTTTGTCGGTTTGGGTGAATTAATTTTCCATGCCCCTAACCGATTCTTCAATTGCATTGATTACCAACCGAGCCTCTGTCTCCCCTCTTTATTTTCTCTGTTCCCTGACCGCCTTTTAATTCCTCTGTCCGCCTCCATCAACCCCTGTCTCCCTTTCATTTCATTCTCTGCTCCCTTCCTCAGTTCATCTTCATCCTCTGTTTCTTTTCTTCACCGACACCGAGAGAGAGAGAGAGAGGGGCGACGACACGGCACCGACCGGCGAGGAGGGAAGGCGACGGCGACCGACGAGCAGACAACGGGCGGCGACGATTTCGGCCGTGGCAGGGAAACGGACGGCGGTGGACAGAGGCGGTGAAAGGGGTCGAACCGATTCTCGATTTTTGCCCTAAATCCCGTCGGATTTTTGTCGATCTCCATCGGTAAGATCGAATTTCTTCTCCTCTTAGTTTGATTTGTTGATTTTTATTGTGATTACGTTTGATTTTGGCGTGATTTGGTGCCGGTGATGGTCTCGATGGTGATCGGCCGTTGGTGTGGAGTTCGGCGGCTCCGCCGCTGCTGCGTCGGTTCCGGTTGTGGATGATGAAGACGGTGGTTTTGGTGGTGTATTTGGTGGTCGGCGTTTGTGGTGGTTTCCGGCGGTGTTCTGGTGGTGGCAGTTTGGTGATGATGGCGTGTGTGTGAATGGGTGTAGTATGTAGTATTTGTTTTAGTGGTGGTATATTTTTTAGTCGTTCGATTATACGATTATTTTGTGTTTAATTTATCAGAATGGGTGTTTGATTATGGGTGTATGGTGTTGGCTGTCGTGTAAGTGTGTGTGTGTTTATGCCTGTGTGTGTGTCTGTTGTGGCGGTGGAGACAAGAGATGGAGACGAAGATGCTGTGTGGGTGTATGTTGTGTGTATGTGTGTAGATGATGACAGTGGGTGTTCGTGTGTGTGTGTCTAAGTTGGTGATTGACTGAGCTTTGTGTGTGTATGGTATAAAAGTAGTAAAGGATGGAGTATATTAAAAGGATAAATATGACGGTATTATAAACGCTCACAATATCATTTTAAAAGTTGTACATAATACGGACGCGTATAAAAATATTTTGCGAGGCCCTCGAATAAAATAATTGACCGTTAAATATAATAGCATACGAGTATTATTTAAAAGAGAGATTATATTA
>JAOWBR010187793.1:0-10294 GCA_028571145.1 Dionaea muscipula | reverse complement strand
GAGCGGTTTCCCCGAGCTAACACCTCGGGGTACCCTCTGACGAGTTTGTTCGTCTCTTTCAGGCCATCGAAGTCATCCATCCTCAAGAACACTCCTCCCACGAGACGACCGGATTCTTTTCTAGCCGGACCTCTTGGACCCGGTTCTCTTGGTACTTTAGTGATCACTCTTGGAGATTTTTCCTGGAGTATCACACTTATCTTATTATTTTCTAGTATGCTGCATGATGTTTGAATTCTCTATGCTTTATGGACAATCTTGCATTAGTACAGTTCTGCTTTTCATTTTTCTCCAAGAATTTGATTAGCTTAGACTAGTGTAAGCTTGAACTTCCATGGAATAAAATTTGTGCACATAATCCAAGTCATGTGGTAAGATAAGATAAAGCTTGTGTATTTCAGAAAATAAACCTCTAGCATGAGTTTTTCTGAGTCCTTGAAGTGAGGAAATGTGTGCCACAAAAATTTAGAAATAGGTGACTGCCTGCATTGCACCTGTGAACTGGACTAATTTAGGAATGGGTCTGGTGGTAAGACTAGTAGATGCTTGAGATATGAAATTCAATGCTTTCTTCTTGATTGGAAATTTTGAGCTTCGGATGTTTTTCATGCACGCTCCTATTTGCACCCCCGTTGAGCCAAACACGTTAAATTCTTTTTATTTTTACACCCATGAATTTTTTAATCTTAGAGTTAAGCCTGTGAGATTATCTACCTATCTTAGTATGCTCCGAGTTAACTCTTAAATGAGTACGTGGGGATGACTTGACCAAGAGAGAAAAAAAAAAGAAACAAAAAGGGGCAATTGGAAAGAAAGAGAATGAAAAAAAAGCAAATAAAAAAAAAATTGTGAAAGGGGGCCTGAAAAAAAGTAGAAAGGAATTTCGAAATGAAAGAATTGGCCTATTATGAATGAAAAGGAGAAATGAAAAAAATTCTAGAAGGTTGGAAAAAGTTGTGGTGTGAGTTTTAGCAGGAGAATAGTCGTTCACCTTGTGAAGGTTTTTTGTGACGTTCCCTACTCGCTTTGGATACCATTCCTTCATTCTCCCTTCATTTTATTATCTCCTGCATTTTATCGCGCCACAAAAACTATTGGGATTTCATTGTTTAGAGTTCTAATGATGCATGCTTAATTGTTTTGATAGTTAGTTAAATGAATGATAGTAGGAACAGGTCTTAGTTTTGACCAGCTGAGACCAGATTCAGCAGAGAGCAGATCAAGTTTAAACCGTACCGGCTGACACCAGATTCAGCGGAGAGCAGATCCAGCTAAGTTCGTACTAGCTAAGACCAGATTCAGTAGAGAGCAGATCCAGGTGAGACCGTACCAGCTGAGACCAGATTCAGCTGAGAACAGAATCAGCCGAGATCAGAACCAGTTGAGACCATAACCAGCTGAGACCAGATTCAATGGAGAGCAGATCTAGCTGAGACCATACCAGTTGAGACCAGATTCAATAGAGAGCAGATCCAGCAGAAAACGTACCAGCTGAGACCAGATTCAGCGAAGAGTAGTTCCAGCTGAGACCGTACCAACTGAGACTAGATTCAGTGGAGAGCAGATCCAGCTGAGACCAGATTCAATGGAGAGCAGATCCAGCTAAGACCGTACCAGCTGAGACCAGATTCAGAAGAGAGCAGATCCAGCTGAGACCGTACCAGCAGAGACCAGATTCAGCGGAGAGCAGATCCAGCTGAGACCGTACCAGCTGAGACCAGATTTAGCTGAGACCAGATTCAGCTGAGACCAACAAACAGCTGAGACCATGAATCAGCTTAGACAAAAACCAGCTGAGATCAAGGACGATTCCAGTTTAGGGTTTTGAAGTCTTCCAGGGTTCCAGAACCACCAAAGGACAACACGTGGCCTTTAAGAAGTGTTCAATATTTAATTCAACTAAGGTTTGAATTAAATTCAAATGATTTGAAGAACGTTTAGACTCAGACAAATGAAGATAAAGATTGTGTGCAGTAAAAGGACATTAAAGCTGCCAAAGTTGTAAAGAAAAAGAGGTCAAAGGTTCACGTGATGCATGGAGACAAAGCGATGTTCTTTTTGAAAAAGGGAATATCAGCTTCTGGAAACCCTAGTCAGAAAAGTGTTTTTGGAAAAGAAAGCATGAAAAGGGAAAGGAAGAAAGACACAGATCCGCTTTTCTAGGGTTTGGATGAAAAGAGATAGAAGATTGAAAAGCAAAACTTTCAATGGGAAGTTTTCTAAAAGAGGGGTATTTAAACTCAGAGATGAAGCTAGACGAGTACACCGAAGTTACCACTGAATTCTTTGAGCATTCAAGTAAAAACCTAGCTCTCAATCTCTGAAACTAGAGCAAACCCTAGAGCTTTCAAGCACTATCTAGTTGAGTTCGAGGAATCACTTCTGTGTGATTCATTTTTCATAAACAAGAATTGTTTGTCTTGTTGATTGGTGAAGCAGTTGAGGCTGTGAAGGAACAAGATCAGTGAAGTGGTGATCCACGAAGGACTAAGGTTCCGTGAAGCCAGTGTTTTGAAGGAACTGCAAGTTTGTGAAGCAACTCGGTTGTGAAGGACAAAGGAAGTAGTTGAAGTAAGCAAAGGATGAAGGACTGATAGCAGTTGAAGTAACGAAAGTTGTGAAGGAGCTGTGAGGGTGACAGCAGCTGAAGATTGACTTCGAAGGAGCTGCACAAGGGATTACAGTGTTTTGACACTGTTTCACTGTGTATTGATGTATAGTGCATAGTGAATTCCTCTCACATCACCAGGAGAAGAGAGGAGTAGCGAATTACACTACCGTGAACCTCTATATATTACGTGCCATTGCATATCTTGCATATATATACATATACACAGCATAATCCACATAAAATAACAAGAACAAGATTTAAACAGATTTAAATATTACTTTAAAAAGGGCTATAGAAAGCATTATTTCCGCTGCACAACTTTGACAAGTTTAAAAAGTTTTCAAAAACCCTAGAAGTTAATTCACCTCCCCTGTGAACTTATAGAGCAACCCTTTATTTCGAGACCAACAAGTGGTATCAGAGCAGTATCTCTATACTCAGAGTGATCCCAAGTTTTCATTACATTTTTAAATCTTTTTTCAAGTGTTTTTAAATTCTTCTTCTTTACATAGAATCATGGATGCACAGAACTTCATCTCTAGAGTACCTATGTTTTCACTTGATAAATTTGATGAATGGAAAATGAGAATGCAGGCACATCTAGTGGCCACACACGAAGATATGATGGAGGTGATAGAGGAAGGACCTATCAAGATTATGAAGGTCATTACGGATGCCATAATCAGTGTTGAGGTACCAATGGTACCTAAACCAAGATCTCAGTAGACAGCAGAAGAAAAGAAAAAATACAACCTAGATATTGTTGCCAAGGACATTATCTCAAAGACTCTAGACAGTAACATGTTCTTAAAGATAAAGACATGTACTACTGCCAAAGAGATTTGGGACAAGCTGATCCTCGTTTGTAAGGGAACCGAAGCCATCAAGGAAAACAAACTCACCATTGCCATTCAAAAGTTTGAAAGTTTTAAAATGAATAATGGAGAGTCAGTGGATGAGATGGACAGTAGATTTACTGCCATCATTAATGAGCTTACAATATTAAATATGACCTACTCCAACAAGGAGATGTGCTTAAAGATCCTACGTGCCTTACCAGCTGAATGGAGCATGAAGGTTACAGCAATGAGGAAATCCAAGAACCTCACCACAACAACAACATTTCAGCTGTTTTCTGATTTGAAAGCTTATGAATTTGAGTTGGCAAATCAGGAAACTCCTAAGGCTAACACTCAATCTGTCCCAGCCTTGGTGGCACCTCAAGTACCATCTCAATCATCATCAAAGGCTGAAGAAAAGAAAGAAGACTTTCATGAGCAAATAGCCTTGCTCATGAAGAAGTTCAAGAAATTCAGCAAGTACTCCAAGAGGTACCATAAAGGTGAGTCCTCAAGGAGATACAAGAAGAAAGATGAAAAAGATGAAGAAGACACATGGAAGAACAAAAAGGGCCAGTCTCGTTGTTACAACTACAGGAGGCCAGGATACTTCAAGGTTGACTGCCCCTACCCCTTGGTGAAGAAGTACACTGAGGAGGATAAAAAGGTCTGGAAGGAGAAGAAAGAGAAGGAGATGAAGAAGAACAGAAAAGCCATGAAGGCTGAAGAGGAAGAGCAGAAGAAAAAGAAGAAGGAGGAAAGCTCAAGTGAAGAGAGTTCATCCTCCTCATCAGATGAAGAAGCCCTTCTGTGTCTTATGGCACAGGAAGAAGAAAATGAGGTAACATCTAGAGCCACATCATCTAATTCATGCTCTACCTCATCCCATGCTGACTTGGATATGCATAATATGTTCAAAGAACTTATGGCCAAGTTTGAAGAAATTCAAGCTAACCATAAAATTCTTTTGGATGAGAATATATCACTGAAAAGTGATAATGAGAGGCTGACCAAGGAACTGGAAGGGGTCAAACCCAAGGTCAAAACTGCTTATGAGCAAGCTGGGAACCTAGGAAGGGCTGGCCTGAGATTTAAGGGCAACAGTGGCAAGGTCCAAGACCAAGGTCAGAAGACCAAGGCTAAAACCAAGTCCAAGATTGTCCCTGGTCCTAAGGCTGCAGCACAACCAAAGGTTAACAGCAAACCTAAGGCTAACCTCAAACTAGTCCACAAGCCTAAGCCTAAATCCAAAACTAGGTTTAACCCTAAGCCTTTTTATGGATCTAGAAGGCAAGCAAGGCAGGGGGAAGGAAGGTTATATCCTTCTGACGAGGACTGGAATATGTCCTATACTCAGCCAAGAACGATTCATCCCACTTGGAAACCCAAGAAACCTGCCATGCAACATTCACAACATGTGAATAGGCAAAAGTCTGCAAAAAGGAATAAGAAAATGCCTACAAGAAGACCTAGGTATATCAATAGGTCATATACAAGTGCATATAGGCCTGTTAATAAACCTAGACAGCAAAACATGTATTATCCTATGCCTGCCAGCACATCCCAGTACTATCCTAGATGCTATTCAGTTGTTTATTATGATTATGGCAGTAAAAGGTACAATGCTCCATGGAGGAGACCCTTCAGATATAGTTTAGGGGTCAACTTTAGGAGTACTAACTTTAGAGGACCCAATCAGGATTGGGTACCTAAACATTTTTAATCCATTTTGTAGGTTGTCTGGTACATTGACAGTGGATGTTCCAGACACATGACAGGTTGCAGACACTGTTTGGTAAAATTCATAGAAAAAGATAGACCCAAAGTGACTTTTGGAGCCAAGGAGAAGCATGGAGAAACAAAGGGAATGGGTTTCATCATTAAGAATGGCTTGAAGATTGAGGATGTAGCTTTTGTAGAGGGTTTGAAGTTCAACTTGCTGAGTACTAGTCAATTCTGTGACAAAGGGTACCTAGTGGAGTTCAGCAAGAGCCACTGCAGAATCAGGAATAAGCAAACTGAATTGGTAGTGCTCACTGGTGTAAGGTAAAAGAACGTGTATGTGATGGATTGAACCACTATTGTTGCTGACACATGTCTTTTGGCCAAGACCACAGCAGATGTAAGCTGGCTATGGCATAAAAGATTGAGCCATTTGAACTTCAAGACAATCAACAAGCTTGCAAGGAAGAAGTTGGTTAAAGGACTTCCTGATGTTTTGTTCAAGAAGGAAAACATTTGTGATGCTTGTCAGATGGGAAAGAAGATCAAAGCCTCATTCAAGAACAAGACAATGCCATCATCAAGCAGGATTTTGGGGCTTCTTCACATGAATCTTTTTGGTCCAATTGAACCTGTCAGTGTAAGTGGAAAGAAATATACACTGGTAGTGGTGGATAACTTTTCAAGGTACACTTGGACAGTATTCTTGAATAAGAAGAAAGACACTTTGAAGAGGCTGCCAGAGCTGATGAAGAGAAGCCAGAATGAGAAGAGCCTGAGCATTGTGAAGATTAGATCAGATAGGGGGACTGAGTTTCTGAACCAAGTCATCACTAACTTTTACCTAGGAGAAGGCATTGTTCATCAACTAGCAGCTACAAGAACTCCACAGCAGAATGGAGTTGCTGAAACAAGGAATAGAACCCTCAAGGAAGTTGCTAGGACAATGATTGCTGAGGCTGGTTTGCCTAAAAGATTTTGGACAGAAGCAATCAATACTGCTTGTTACACTCAGAACAGGGCAGTGATCAATAAGGTGCATGGAGTTACACCTTATGAGTTATGGAATGGAAGGAAGCCTAACATTGGCCACTTTCACATTTTTTGAGGAAAATGCTTCATTCACAACAATGGAAAGGATCAGCTGAGGACTTTTGATGCAAAGGCAGATGAAGGAATTTTCATGGGCTACTCAAGTGTGAGTAAGGCATTCAGAGTTCTCAACAAGAGAACCATGGCCATTGAAGAATCAGTTCATGTTGTCTTTGATGAACCACATTTTTCTGGAGGAGCTGAAGAAGCTGTGGACAAGCTTGCTGCACAAGCAGAGAAGATGAAGATCTCTGATTCAAAGAAGGTTGATGATCCACAGTATGTTGATGCTGAAATTCCAAAAGTGAGAGCACTTGAGGATGGAGTTCAGCATGAACATGATGATGAAGATGTTGCAGTTGATCATGAAGCAGTTTTGGAAGATGTTCCAGCTGCTCTTAAAAATGGAGATGTGATTGCACCAATAAATCAACCAGATTTGAGATGGCTCACTGATCATCCTCAAAATTTGGTGATTGGAAACCTGAAAGCTAGTGTGAGAACTATAAGACAACTAGACACCATGCTTGCTTGTTTCCTATCTCAAATAGAGCCAAAGGTTGTTGAAGATACATTGGCAGATGCAGATTGGATCATTGCCATGTAGGAAGAGCTTAATGAGTTTGAGAGGAACCAATTTTGGGAACTTGTTCCTAGGCCCAAGTCCAAGAATATAGTAGGGACAAAGTGGATTTTTAGGAACAAGATGGATGAGAATGGGATGATTGTCAGAAACAAGACAAGGCTGGTTGCACAAGGGTACTCACAACAGGAAGGGATTGATTTTGATGAGACCTATGCACCAGTGGCAAGATTGGAGGTCATTAGATTGTTTCTTGCCTTTGCTGCCCACAAGAACTTCAAGGTCTATTAAATGGATGTGAAGTGTGCATTTTTGAATGGATTGCTTGAAGAAGAAGTGTATGTGGAGCAACCCCCAGGTTTTGAGATCAAGGGCAGAGAAGATGATGTTTTCAAATTGAAAAAGACCTAGTATGGTTTGAAGCAAGCACCAAGGGCTTGATATAAAACATTGTCACAGTTTCTGGTGGACAATGGATTCAAGAACGGAACCATTGACAAGACTCTGTTCATGATTCAAGATAGAGAAAATACACTTTTGGTTCAAGTGTATGTTGATGACATCATTTTTGGATCTGAGAATAAGATGCTAGAAATTTACGGATTTGATGATGAGCAAATTTCAGATGAGCATGATGGGAGAAATGACATACTTTCTTGGTTTGCAAGTAAGGCAGCTGGAAAATGGAATTTTCATTAACCAAGAAAAGTATGTAAGAGAATTGATCAAGAAGTTTAGAATGGAATCCAGTTCATCATCATCTACTCCTATGGGTGTGGGAGTAAGCCTAGATAAGGACTTGGAAGGCAAAGATGTAGATCAAACAAAGTATAGAGGATTGATTGGATCCCTCTTATACTTGACAACAAGTAGGCCAAACATTTCTTTTATAGTTGGGGTTTGTGCTAGGTTTCAAGCATGCCCCAAGGAGAGTCATTTGAAGACTGCAAAGAGGATTCTAAAGTATCTCAAGGATATACAAGACATTGGTCTATGGTATCCAAAAGATGGAGGATTTCAGTTGATTGGTTTCTCAGATTCTGATTTTTGCTGGATGCAAGGTGGATAGGAAGAGTACATCAGGTACTTGTCAGTTTTTGGGAAGCAAATTGATCTCTTGGTTTAGGAAGAAGCAAACTTCCATAGCAATATCAACTGCAGAGGCTGAATATGTCACTGCTGGAAGCTATTGTGCACAGGTGCTTTGGATAAAACATCAATTAATGGATTATGGAATTGAAGAGAAGGAAATTCTCATTTTATGTGACAACACCAGTGCAATTACCATCAGTCAAAATCCAGTTTTGTACTCAAGGACAAAACATATTGATGTGAGACATCACTTCATCAGAGATCATGTTGAGAAGGGAACTATCAGAGTGGAATATATCTCAACTGAGAAGCAGTTGACAGATATTTTCAATAAGGCTTTGAGTGAAGGGAGATTTGCAGAGATCAGAGGAGATTTGGGGTTGATTGATTTGATTTAACATGGATTTGATTGAATTTTGATGATTCAGATTGGGTTGAATTCATTTTGAATCTTGTTTTGATGGTTCAATGCTGTTTCGGAGTTTCTGTCAAAGCTTTGATCATTTTCAGCTTTGATCATTTTCAGCTTTGATCATTTTTCATCTTTGATCATTTTTCAGCTATGATCATTTCCAGCGTTGATTAAATTTCATAAGTTGGATGACGTGGCAAAATAAAAAGTGGATTTATTTTAATCCGGACAAAACCTTTTATTACAACAGTGAGAGGGTTTTCAATTTTCATTGGCCCACGTGGCAAAACTTCATTGGAAGTTTACCCACTTCGCACCGAACTTGTCAAAACCTCTGTGATGTGACGTTTTCAATTCTCACTACATCATTTTTCAAACAAATTGCCCTAAACACATCATTTCTTCTCTCACTCTGTTTCATTGCATTCCTTGAGTTCGAAGGCGATACTGAAACCCTAAAGATTCTCGAGTGATTCTATGCATTTAATCTCAAAGCTCTGAACTTTCATCAATGGCTGACTCATACACCACCAAGGAAGTTGTTGATGCCGTGATCACGGGTTTGACATTCAGTATTGAAGGATACCTTCAACACGAAGACTGTACTGAGAAAGGCAAGGAGATTATCAAGAAGCTTCAGCTAAGTGGTCTCGCTCAGTTCTCACGCTCATTTTTTCCATTGGACGTGATAGAGTTCTTCAAAATTGTTGTAGTATTGGATGATAGCATATCCACTAGGGTTCACGGGATAGAGCTGGTAGTGACTCCTGAAACCCTAAGCCAACACTTTGGCATAACTCATACGAGCATCACTGACACAGACACCATCATTGTTGAGGTGGAAGAGTTCTGGAAAGAAATTGTTATTGACGAGGAGAGTGAGATCAACTTTTCTACAAAAGTGAATAGTTTGAAGAAGGAGTTCCAAGTGTTATGCAACATCATTGGGAAGATTGTGGAATGTAGGTCAGGAGCGCATGATGTCATGACTAAGCACAAAGCAGCTTTGATGTGTGCTGTTTGGACACAACAACAAGTTGATTGGGGTGTATACGTGCTTAAGAGAATTTGTGACTTGATTGTCAAGGAGAGGATAAGTGTCTCTGCCCCTGTGAAAGGGATTTTTAAGCTCAAGAAGACTTTTGGCTTAGTGATAAGCCATCTTATTGTATGTTGTGGAGTTCAGTTGAAGGAATTGGTGATTTTGCATCCATCCAAGAGGGTGTATGTCACAAAGGCTGAGAAGAAGCTGATTGAGATAGAGAGAAAGAGGATAGAGAAGGAGCAGACAAAGTTTGAGGGGGGATCATCAGCCAAGGGAATCAAAAGGAAAGCTGTGATTTCTCCCAAACAGAAGAAGACCATCAAGAAGGGCATGAAAGATGCACCACCTACCCTTTTAAGAAATTCTGAGACAGTTGGTTCAATCACCACTCCTCTAAGAAATGCTGAGATTGAGGGGGAAGTAAATCAAGAAGTTGCTGATGAATTGGTGGAGAAGATAGTTGAGAAAGAACATGCTGCTGAGAAGGAGGTTTGTGAAAATGAGCAGGTTGTTAAGGCTTCTAACATCATTAAGGATGTCTGTAAGCAAGTACAGGAGCATGGCCTTGAGGATGAACAGGCAATGGATGCTCAGGACCATCCTCTTGAGCCTAAGGACCATGTGACTTCAGTAGGTGACAAGGGAGTTGATGTAGTAGCTGATGCTGCAACAGATGTAGCTGAGGATGTAGACATTTCTGAGGAGCTGACTAGATTCAACAGATGGTTATCTTGGAAGCTTAGTAGATCCAGATTGCAAGCTGAGTCCATGGAGGAGATGCACTGTTATACCCCGGATTTTGGACATATTTATATTTATTGAAGCTCATTATGTTTGATTTAGCATGTGGAGAAATTTTCGTTTTTCGGTGAATAGTACTTTTCGTGAATAGTGTTTA
>JAOWBR010187792.1:8790-19208 GCA_028571145.1 Dionaea muscipula | reverse complement strand
CACGCTCTCCCATGCCTCGACTGTCTCCTACGTGTGGCCTCATGTGGTTCAAGCGTCGTCGTCTAGCATCCTTCGGAAACAATATGCTCTGTTTTCTATCACGATCACTTTCTTCTCTTATGGTCTCTACTGGTTCATGTTGTTCTCTGTGTTTTGGGCTAGAGTGGTCATTTGGTATGACTTTGCGTCTGATGTTCTTCGGGTTTGCTTGAGAGACTGCCTTCTTTCTCTGCTTGGGAAGTGTTTTGTGATTAATGGCTTTGTGCTTTGTTGCTGCTCTGATTCCATTCGTGCTTGAGACTGTGTGGCTCCTCGATCTTTAGTTTGAGGGTTCACTTGTGGATTTGGGAGTTGAAGAGGTCAGCCTGCCGAAGAACCAAGCCTCACACATAGGAGAGGTAAGCCAACTCCTCTATCAACTAGAATTTATTCAGGAACTTTTGCCCATCTTTTCTATTGTCAATGAGGTTTCTCATCGTTTGCTGCCTGCTTTTCTATTTTGGTGCATATAGTTGATTGATTTTAGCTTCATGGCGATTGGTATATGCGTCGCCTGTGGAATCTATCATGAACCCTATTTGTTTGGCTTTCTCTTTGATATGATCATGATTTGGTCATGTTTGTTGATTGGATTGGTCTGTTCGTGGTGATTGGCGTGGTGAATGGATTAGTTGTTTGTTCCTATGTGCTTGAGGTGTTGGATCAGTCGAGTTGTGATATACGATTGGGCTGACTGTTTAAGGCTCATGGTTCTGGTTTGCTCATCATTGTTGTAAGCTTAGATGAGGAGAAAAGTGTCAACGTTAACTCTAGCACACCCACAAGTGATATATATAGAGAGAGTCAGTGTAGTACAAAGACAAAAAATACCCTTGATGGGTAATACACACTACACTTAACACCCCCTTTCAAGCTAGAAAATAGATATCAACTAGACCAAGCTTGATATATAAAAGGTCTAGATGAGGTAAAAACAAGGGTTTAGTTAAAAGATTTGCAAGCTAAGCATCACTTGGCACAAAGGATATATCAATAAAATCACTCTTCACTTTCTCTCGAACATGGTGACAATCAATCTCAATATGCTAAACTTGATTTGAAGCAATGTGTATCGTTGCTCGATTGTCACAATGCAAGTGAAGAGACAACTGAACTGTAAATCTGATATCCTTCAGAATGAATCCATGTCAACTCACAGGAAGTATATGTCATCGCCCTATACTCGGCATCTACATTAGATCTAGAGACAATCTATTGTTTCTTACTCCTCCATGAGACAAGATTGCCTCCAAAAAAGGTGCAATAGTCAATGATAAATTGCCAGTAAATCCCTCAAGAAAGGTGCAATAGTCATTGGGATCTCTAGCCCAATCTGAGTCAGTAAATCCATGGATTGCCTCAAGAAAGGTGCAATATCATTGGGATCTCTATCCCAATCTGAGTCGGTAAATCTATCAAGACATAAATGACCACGTGCTTTATAGCACAAACCAAGACTAGGATGGTTCTTCAAATACTTCACTACCCTTAGGAGAACTCTTAGTGAAGTACACGTAGAGCTAACATAAACTGACCCAATGAATTCATAGCAAATGTGATATCAGGACGTGTGATATAAAGATACGTCAACTTTACAACCAAGCAATGATACCTCTCAGGCTTCGTCATAAGCTCCCCCTAGCTATAGGTATGGTCCCCAACAGACAAGTCTCTTCAATAATATCAAGAACATACTTCATTTGGCTTAAATTAATAGAACCATCTTTTGATCGAAAAATCTCAACACCTAAGAAATATCTCAACTGTCCTAGGTCTTTGGTATGAAACTGTCTCTGAATAAAAGCTTTCAGTCTGTCAGTGCCTTGTTGGTCATCTCGAGTGATTATAATATCATTAACATACACAATAAGGCCTCTCCTTTAGGAGGATGAGAGAAAAAAGACAAAATAATCAGACTGGGATTGGTGCATCCCAAAGTGTAATAAGGCATCACTGAATTTCGCAAACCAAGCCCTGAGAGACTGCTTAAGGCTATACAGCACCTTGCGAAGGCGATGTACTAGAGAGCTCCCCCCTGAGCAAGAAACTCAGGAGGCTGAGTCATATAGACCTCTTCATGAAAATCACCATGTAAAAATGCATTCTTGACATCCAGTTAAAAGAGAGGCCAATGAAATGAGGCCGCAAGTGAAAGAAGAATGCGAACAAAGCCAATCTTGGCAATAGGAGAGTAAGTCTCCTCATAGTTAACATATAGGTTTGAGTAGATCTTTTGGCTACAAGCCGCTCTTTATAGCGCTAAGCGAAGACCCAACAATAGCCAACTGCCTGCTTCCCAAAAGGAAGACGCAATAAATCCCAGGTGCCATTATCTTGTAAGGCGGCCATCTCAGCCTCCATGATAGTTCACCACTCAGGAACAGAAAGGACCTCCTGAACAGTGAAGGGAAGAGGAATACCAGAAACACAGGCAACAAAATGACGAAGCTAGGGAGCTAACTGATTATAAGAAATATAGGAAGCAATAGGATAAGAAGTACAATTCCGAATCCCTTTCCTCTTTGCAATAGGGAGCTCCACAGAATCATCCAACAAGAAGGAAACAATAGGAGCCACAGGATCACAGAGAGGGCGATAAGGTCTGCCGGTGAGTGAAGACCTTGAGAAGAGCCTACAGAGATGGGACAGGGACCTCCAAGGAAGGAGAAGCTGTATCAGGTGGCTGCGCAAGGTCCTCTGAGGACGGAAACAACTCAAAATCAACTATAGGTGATAAGACAAGGTTCAGAAAGGACTTAGTGGGAGACTCGGGTAAGAAGGAACCAGGAAAATAATAGGGATCAAACTCAAGGAAAGTAACATCAACATAGACAAACTCACTCTCGACGAAGGGTAGGAGAGTAGCATCGATAACCCTTCAGAGTGTGAGAGCACCCAGAAAGATATAGCGATGAGATCAGGGATCCAACTTACCAAAACCAGAATCAAGGACATGCACAAAACAAGTGTAACCAAAGACTTGAAGAGGCAAATGATGGAGAGGATCGATGGGAAACAAAAGCGAGAAGAATCTTCCCATTCAGGACACTGGAGGGCATGTGATTCACAAGGTAAGTGACAGTAAGAGTAACATCTAACCAATATGCCTTGGGAACATGCATTTGAAATAACAAAGCTCGAGTGACCTCTAATAGACGACGTAGCTTTCACTCAACAATCCCATTTTGTTGGGAGGTATGAGCACATGAGGACAGATGAATAGTATCATTTTCAGTAAAAAATGAGGATAAAGATGAGGCAAAGTACTTACGAGCATTATCAGAACGAAAATTTTTAATAGTAGCTCCATACTGAGTGAAAGTCTCTAAATGAAAACTCCTAAAAATGTGTCGTAATTCAGAGCGCTCTTTAATCTAATACAGCCAAGTTGTCTGAATGAAATCATCAATAAAAATGACACAGTACGGATAACCAAGACGAGTAGGAATGTGCATAAGACCTCATATATCTGAATGGATCAAATGGAAAGGTTTCGTAGCACGACTACCAACACGTAAAGGAAAAGAAGTTTTGTGATGCTTGCCAAGTTCACAGACTTCACACAAAAGACTATCTAACTTAGAACAAGAGGAAACTAATAGTTTGAGTTTTTGTAGTGAAGGGTGACCGAGACGAAAGTGGAGTAGGTGAGGTGATATTGAGGCCTGGGAAGCAACATTGGAGAGCTCTATGAAGTAATAGAGAAGCCACCAAGCTCAACCCTAAATCCAATGGTCCTCACTATCTAGAGATCCAGAATAACACAACGATCAGAGAAAAAGGTTACACAATAATTCAATTATCTAGTAATCGTACTAACAGACAAATGACTGAAAGAAAAAGTGGGTACATGGATGACAAATACCAAAGTAAGAGTATTAAAATGAACAGAACCCAAACCAACAATCGAAATAACCGAGCCATCAGCAATACGGAGAGGAAGAGAAAGGTCAATAGTATGCTGAAATCCAGTGGAAGATCACTAATATAATCAGTGTGATACAGGATTGGGATTAGGAGCGGATGGTGACAAGAGGAGCTATGGTGGTGGGAGATATTAGACAAAGGGGGAAGGGGAATTAGAGGAAAGGGATGAGGAACTGGAAGAAGATCAGACAATTTTTAGAGGATTGGAACGAAATCTTTATTTCTGCATGCCTAGCCCAAAGCTATTATACTTATTATTCATGATAATGCTTAATAATTATATTAGAAAATCTAATAGTAAATATGGCTAATTATCTTTTAAGAGTTATTCTCATCAAATGTTCTGTTGCCCATTTTGGTATTTTTGCTCTTCCTTCTTTGGTAAGTGAATCTGATCCGCTCTATAGATTGCTTTGATTGCCCTTCTTTCTCAATTGAGCTAGTTCCTTCCTCAGTTGCCTTGTCTAAGCCCGCAATGGATGAGTTAGGGACAGAAGAACGTATCAATACCTCTCCCTCGGGATTATTCTTATCCTCAAGGACAAAAGTAATCATCGGTCTGTTGCTTCCCAAATTGGATTGCATAGAATTGGAGACGGATGCCCATGTCCTTCATGGTTTGACCTCTTTTGTCTTGGCTCAGCACTTTGTCAGGAGATGTCTTGATGCCTCTCAGTTCAATGGGCTGCCCTTCAAGCTCAAATTTCATAGTAAACGTGCCAAGGTTCCAGTATACATTCTCTAAGTGTGCTAACCATTGTGCCCCTAATATTGCATCATAACCACTCAATGGAAGGAGGTAGAAGTCAGTTGAAAACAAGACGTCCTGTAGCTTGAGTTGTACCCCCTTGTAGAACCCTTGACAGCCAAGTTTGTCTCCATTGGCCACCAAGACACCAAATTTTTCTTGACGGTTGGGGATGATTTTATGCTGGGTAGTGACATGAACGGACAAAAAATTGTAGGTGCAACCACTATCAATGAGAATCACGATGGATTCGGTGCCCAACATTCCAAGTACACGCATGGGTTGGGGACAAGGGGTGTCATGGCATGAAGAGAAATCTCTGGTATAGGAGTGTATTGGTCTGCCTCGCTAATCTCAACTTTGTCTTCATCTGAAGAGGCTTTGTCTTCGATCAAATCTATCAAAAACAGTCGGTGGCAAAGGTGTCCCGGGATGAACTTTTCATAACAATTAAAACACAATCCTTTTTCTCGACGGACTTGCATCTTGGTAGGGGTCGACCTCTTAACTGTAGGAGTACTTGCTAACATGTTGGTCTTAGCCGCAGGCTGGGCAGTGGTGGCCTCTGAAGAGTAGCGTGGATTAATGGAAAAAGCAAATTTTCTCTCGCTGATTACCTTGGCTTCATAGAGTTTAGCCAAGCCGACTGCCTCAATAAAGCGTGAGGGGAGCTATTGCTTGCACGTTTGCCTGGCTTGTCTCCCAAAGGTCGCTTACAAAACTGGAAACTTGATGGTTGATTGACATATTCCCGACTCTACTCATGAGTCTTTCAAACTCTGTCTGGTACTCCTGGACTGTGCCTGTAAACAAGTAAAATCCCCAAAGAAATTACAATAGAGCGAATGTTATACCCCGTACCGAATTAAATGGACCTTAATAACGTTTAAGGAATTAAGTGGGATTTATTTTGAATTTATTGTGATTTTAGGGATTTAATTTGGCTTTATTATAAAAATAACGCGTTCAAGGGTAAAACAGTTATTTTAACAAAACCACATCGGAATTTAATGGTTTTAGCATCATTGGGATCGTTATGAAAAATTGAGAATAATGATTATCATGTCGGTATTTATCGGAGATCTGGACTTAGTATTTGAGATTTGTGGTACAACTTGTATTTAACTAAGTTTAAGTTGTAATTTTACTTTAGTATAAGAATTGGAAGATTTACCTGGTGCAGCATGTAGAAATGAAGGATGAGTAGTCCAAATGGTTGACTATTGACCAAGTGTGTGTAGCCTTGCATGGAAACACTTTACCTACTTTGATTTTTATGGTGGCACGTCAACTAGTGACTAGCCACCAAGTTTCCCCTTGTTCTGTACCTTATCAGCTTCAGCTCCAGGAACAAAAAGAAAAGAAACAGAAGGGAAATAGAAAGGGAACCAGAGAAAAGAGAGGGAAAGGGACCGAGAGAAAAGGGAAGGAAAAACAAAGAGAGAGAAAGAGATTTTTGTGAAGTTTTTGCGTCTTTGGCTCCGGTAAAGCTCAAAGAAGGATCCCATTGCCTTAATCCAGCTGCTAAGGTGAGGATCACACTCTGAATTTAAGTGTTGATGGGTGACCAGAGGAATAGAAGGCATGATAGAAAGAGCTAGCATGATTTACTCATGGTTTAATGATTTTAAAGAAGTGAACTTGTGATTTAGCCCTTGTTTTAGTTTAAGATGCATGAAACCAGTGTCTATGCATGCTAAATGACATGATTCATCATCTAATTTAATAAATAGATGATGATAGAATGATATGACATAAGTGGAAGCATTTTTAGGTTGAAATGACGAAAACATGATTTTTCATATGCTTAATCCACTAATTGGATATTGGTTAAGCTCGAGAAGAGTTGGAGCATGTCATATTATGCATATGTAATAGTTTGGAATCTTTGTTTCGGATATAAGTGTCATGCACAAGATTTTCGAAGATTAGGAAAAACCTGTCGAATTTGCAGCAACATAACCGGTCGACCGGTTCATCACCGACGGTCGACCGGTTCTCCCCTGGCAGCTCCAATTTGTTTCGTTGCTCATCCAAGTGTTGAGTTGGTTCCTTGATCTTTTGGGTTATTGTTTACCATGTATTTTAGCATAAGTTAAGATAGATTAGGAGATATTTAATGAGGTTAGTGGATGGTATTTAGTTTCATACATTGGTATTATTTTTATTCACTTCTCACCTTTGTGCCGGTTATGTGTTAACCAGAAAAGTACATAAACCTAGAGTCGGATCCTGAGGAGGCTTGGTCTAGACCCAGCTAAACGGTTTGTGGTAATTACATCCTAACAGGTGTGGGTAGTTTAAGACCTTCCATGGTTCCGATATCATTTTCTTCACACCCTTTGCTTTATCTACAGTTAGCATACACTGTAGTTGCTTCAGTTATTGGTTAGAGTCATTTATTGATTATGTTCGACCTACTAGTCTTCGTGGAGTTTTCCTAAGTTTAGTTGGTATTCCTATGTTTGGAAATGACTCTTTATTGTGATCCTGTCAATCACAGACATGAGAAAGGTCAATCATACCGTTAGGGTACATCGTTCCAATCATCATTCCGGGATGGACGCTAATGGTTATGAATAAGTTACGCTCTCGTGGTTTTTCTGTGATAGGGATCGTAATAGAGTGTTTATCAAATATATTTTATTATTATGGGGTTTTGAAATACATTTCATTGATGAACATGAGATTTACTATTGCTAAGTTTTGTGTGAACTTCAAGGAAGGTGCTTTTGTTATATTTGTTTTAAGATATGGTCCATGTTAGAGTTATATTCTATTCTCTTTGTGGAGATAGAATTCTGGTATGTTTTGAGAATTGTAGAAAAGAACAGTTTCAGCTTGTTTTCAAGGTTGTGATGTTTAAACAGTTTTTAGTTTGCTTTCAAGCACATGATTTTAGATACAGATACAGTCCGTTGGTTATGCTTGTAAAGAGATGTTATTCCCCAATAACATAGTTTTTCCTTGGAAGTAATTTCGACCACGTGGGATTAGCCTCTTATGGGGGAGGGGGGACGACTCCTGGTATCACAACGTCTATGGGTGCTCTTGCTAACTACAGGAGAACTTAGACGGTTACTGCTTGATAATACATGGATATTGGCTGCCATACCAGGCTGTGTTTCAAGTTAGTAGGGATATCCCTAGGTGTGGAATATGGCTAGTTTTCCTTTACGGTTGGAGCAGATTTGTTTTATAGTATTTGTTCACAAGACAGATGCTATAACCGAAATATACTTTTGAAGATTGTTTTTATAGTATCTGTTCACAAGACAGATACTATAACCGAAAGATAGTTTTAAGGATTTGTTTTATGGCGTCTGTCCATCGGGCCAACACTATACTGAAAGATACAGTTTTTAAAGATATGTTCTTATAAGTTTGGGACTATAAAGATTGTTTTACGACTTTCAGGATCTAGGTGTCGTGCCTTATTTATTCCTTCCGGCATGAGTTTCATGATATGATAGTAGATAATTCCTAGCTTTTCATTGGGTATGTTTCCATTCTGAGATGTTACCTTTGACTCCACTATCCAGATTCTTGTTTCTTAGGAGTTTGATAATCCATTATTCGAGATGTATGCCTTTGCTTCTACCCTGGCTATCCTCACTCAGCCCAGTTAGTAGACTGACAGTTACTACTTTCCTCTTTTTCAGGTAGTCAAGATCAGATGTAGAGGATGTGACGGAAGTGACGACCTCGTGCCTCCTAGGTTGATCAAATCAGCGGCTGTACATGTTAGAGATAAGATGTGTTATGTCTTACTTTCCGCTGTTTAGATCAGATTGTATAGTAAGATGGTTGTACATGTTAGAGATAAGATGTGTTATATCTTACTTTCCGCTATTTAGATCAGATTGTATAGTAAGATTTGATGTTGAGTTGCAGTTTCATCTTGTGACATGTTTAAAATAATGTTGACCACTATGTGGTCTAGAGTTTCACGGAGTTTTAGGAGGTTGATTGTGACCTTTAGGCTTTAATGACCCTTACGGGTTATCGTCAGTTTCACCTCGGGTTGGAGTGTTACAGCGAAGGTCCATAGCGTGAGTGCAATGCTACCTTTAAGCTAGCCTAGGACGGTTGACCTTCCGATTCCTTAATTGCTTGATACCACAACTGCGCTCCTTCATCGAGATGGTAGGCTGCTAATGGAACCTTATCAGCCTCTGGAGTTTCATGATGAGCAAAGAACCGCTCTACCCGACAAAGCCAACTTGTGGGATCACCCTCCCCGTCGTAGCGTGGGAACTTGAGACGAGAGAACCCGAGAATTCCCAAGATACCCCTATCAGCACGAGCGGCAACGTGGGAACCCATAGCCGGCATTCGAGTGCCCACCATGTTACTTATCTGCTCGAAAAATGTCTAAAACATGGCATGGAGCTTGCTCTCTAGTAACTCATTATTTTCAACCATTCGACATTCCAATTTGGTAGTCGAGACATTAGCACTGGTTTCTGAGGTTTGTGATCCAGACATGATGGGACCTAGCCTAAGGATTAATAGTGGCTCTCATACCAAATTGATACAGGCTTAGGATTAGGAGCGGGTGGTGACAGGAGGACCTATGGTGGTAGGAGATATTAGACGAAGGGGGAAAGGGAATTAGAGGAATTGGAGGTTTATTGGTCGGTGGTGGTGCTCTAGGAAACTCAAAGTGGCGGTGGCGGTGGTTTTAGTTTAGATATTAGGGTTTTGGTGGTGGTTTTAGTTTGGACCGCTCTGATACCATGTTGAACACTGAGGGAAAAACAATGGGAAGTCCTACACTTCCTCATTGACAGAATGGTTTATATACTACAAGTGTTAAATATCCAAAAAGCCCTTACTAAACCAAAACTCATAACATGTCTTATTTAAGTCAACCTTTTATGTTTCCCCATGGATGTTTAACTCTCAATTGATTCTAGCATGATTTATTACCATGAAGAACTAGCAATACATACCAAAATGCAAATGTTGTCGCAGATAAAATCATAATGGTGTACACAAATGGCCCTGCAATGGAATCTGCAAGTCTTTGGATGGGTGCTTCACGAGCTTGAGCATCCTCAACCTTAAAATGACAAAATACCAGGCCTTACCATGTAATGATTACAAGAATCCTGCCTATAATTTAAGATCGTGCAACTGATGCAGATGGCCAAAAGCATAGTCCTGATCATGTTGCATCTTAATGGAATAATGCAGTGATTTCAAGATGCACACTGACGTGAAAAACAAGCATCCAAAAATGAGTTCCAGGACAGGTGAAATCAAAGTATAACACCAAGCATTAAATTCAAAAGATTTGAGGCAAAGTAATAACAGTAGTACTCTAATCAGGGTCACCTAAAATTTGAACAGATGCATAAGGAAGTTATTCCTGGAAAATTCGCCCGAAGCACAGGGCCAGATACTCTTAACTGTTACTGACATTGGTGTTAAAAATAGATATTCATTTTTGAAACAGCTACACTCCGGTCAAACAATCCTAAATCATGCGTACGAAAACATCACGTTGCAAATCTCTTATCAAACATCCAAGAAATACTTATGATTTTAACTTAGAAGTCATTAATGAAAACGAAACCCTGTTTTTCTATGTTAGGATTAGCTTCTATTATTATCAGTAGATGGATACAATCATCTAATGATAGAAACAGGGAAGACAAAAAAATCAAGTCCATGCCAAAGGGTGAACATTCCTCTTTTT
>JAOWBR010187781.1:0-10294 GCA_028571145.1 Dionaea muscipula | reverse complement strand
ACAAACTCCACTCATGTTCTTCCACAATCCTCACCAATGTCCACACTCTCTCACCACAAGCAAAGGCCAACAGAGTTCATGCATCATCAACAAGGCAATATAAAACAGCAGGCATGAACTATACATCAATAGTGTGGACAGTAACAAACAACACAGGCATGAACTGTGCACAACAAAGTGAGGAAGAAGAATCAAGGAAGAACGACTCAAAACAGAGAAGAAGAGTGGAGGGAAAGTGTACACCCCTCACCTGGATATAGCTAATGAGCAAGCACAACAAAGAAGTCACCAAACCCCGTACACCGTCACGTCCTCGCCTACAAACAATCACCACAACGAAACACCTCACAAACTACACCAAAACATCCTAATCAAGTAGCTAAACGAGCTAAACATGCAACCAAAGGGACCTAGCATGCCACGGGAAACAACCGGACACATACAGCTGCGGATGAACAGCGTAATGGGCACGTTACGGTCGTAACATGCCCATTATGACCGTAATCCATATCAATACGGTCGTAACTCAGTTTGAGTTACGCCCGTATCGCTGTGCGTCACCGAAAACCTAAAACCCCAACTTTAGGAACATTACGACCGTAACGATCCCTAAACCCAGCAACCTCGATTCTGCACTTCTGCAGAATCGGCAAATCGACAACCAACTAAATCCAACGCAATCCAGGCTCCAAAATCAACATAATAGCACCAAATGAAGCCTATACAAGTCACTAATCATGCATCATACGAACCCCACATGCTTCAATAAACCAAACGACTTAAAACGAGGAAAAACGACAAAATCAATCATGTGGACGAACGGGACGTGAAACCTATCAATAAATCGCTACTAATGACATCAAATACATCCAAAAGCATAAAAAAACACATCAATACAACCCCATACTGACAGATTCGATACACACATCAAATTAGGTCGAAATCAGTAGAAAAATACCTCAAATCGGAAAAGAGGCGAAATCAACGGCTACGACTCCAATTGATCGCGCTCTTCCACTCCTCTACTTCCCAATAGACACCATCAAGGCAAAAGAACGAATCAAAATCCCTCCTTCCACCACATGGTCAAAAATCCAACGAAAAAGGAAAAAGAGATGAATCGCCACTTACCCGTGATGAGAGAATGATGCGACCGTCGATCCACCACTAGTCAAACCAAGACGTCGGCCTCCCTCCTCCTCTCCAATGGCTGCCGAGCAAGCAAAAAGGAAAGGGAGAGAAGATGAGAAAGATGAAAACTTACGTAACCCTCTGGAGAGAAACTGATAGAAGAAAAGAGGAGAAAAAGACCCTTCTGATTTCCTAACTCCTTTTACAATGAATAGGGGTAAACCTGTAATTCCACGCCCATCCAAAATAAGAGGAAAATTAAGAAACCAAAACGGTAGTCGTCGGGTTTAGAACCCGCGACCTCCCAAATAATCTCCCCTTCCTCCGCTCCCCTCTAACCAGTTAGGCTAGGTAAGTTATTCGATAGGAAATGAAATTAAATAGAATAAAAGCCAACCGGACTAAGCTCTATAGCCCAAATCAACTTAAATTCTATTTAAGTCAAAACCAAACCGAACCGGAATCAAACCAACCAAACCAAGGATAAACCCGGGACGGTTTATCACAATAAATCAATCATAAATAGACATAAAATAACTTAAATGTGCGTAAAAACACGGGGTATAACATTTTAACGCCCATAAAAAGATCTCGTCCTCAAGATTGGAAAAACGACTCCAAAAGAGAAACTCAAATGAAAAGTGTGGATATCTCTCGGACATCTCCTCCTCACGCTCCCACGTGGTCTCCTCCACCGCGTGGTTGCGTCAATGGATCATCACCAACCGAAGTCATCAAGAATCAAGAATCCAAAGTTTCGACGGCACTACTTGAAAATCACATCCTCTCGAAGCATCTCGTTCCTCACAACCTCCTATCCAGACTCCAAAATCTCAACGGACTACTACTAGAAAGTCAACTCTTACCGAACCATTAAGGACGCGAGACCATCACAAATGATCAAACGCACAAACATCAAAATGTGGAAGTCACGCATCCCAGAAGAACCAGTAACAAAACAATCTCAAGCATCCGAGTCCACCACTAATCAAATCTACCTTGAAATCTCAACACATCATTCCAAAACAGAAAAATGAAACTCTTGCTCTCCAAACAAATCGAACATGAACCCGAAGAATCAACGTGCATCAAATGTGCTAGACCAATCCAACCAACAAGGTCAAAGGCCAATCGCATCAACATCCAAGAATATCAATAAGAATCCACAAAACCGACTGAAACCCTAACCCACAACCTTAAGCAAACAAATGAAAGGAAACAACTCACCAAACAGAAATAGGCTCCTCAATCTCAAGAACAATCTCCACAACACCTCGCCCTCAGGTGTTTGTACATCCAACCCTCATCGCCATCCGAAAGATCAAGAAGAAATAAGGCAAAGGTAAGTTTACCCTTAACCAAAACATCCGTGGGATCCTGCCAACTCAGGAACTTCCAATCTCAGACACGAATCATCTTTCTTGTCAACCACATGACCAAGGAAAGAGAACTCATTAAATTCTAAATGTCATTCATCCAGAACTCTCCACACAACTGTCTCTCCTATGAGATCAACAATGCTAGCAGAAACGGTCAACCAGGATCGAAAATCGGAGCAAGCATCATACAACAACAATGCAGAAATCCAAACGAAAGGCACAACAAAACTCAAAACTATCTACTGGACCCACCCATCCTCACAACACAACATAGAAAATCCTCATGATGAAGCATCATCTCTAGAAGAACTCCTCATCAAAACTCCTATTACTGAGCAAAAGCTCCCTCTACTCATCCCAAATCATCGAACGCGATGCCTTATGAAAACGCCTCAAAACATCAACAACTCACAACAACGGGAATGTCCTTAAGTCTTACTCTACAGCTCCAGATCAGAATCGATCACTAAACAGGAATTCTAACACAACCTTCCTCCACAAGTCACACATAAGAAAGGTGGGAATCTAACACACAGAAGGCTTGAGCCTAGCGCCCACGACTCAACCACTGATCCATCGAATAAGGTGAACAACAGTTTCCCCAAAGCACAATCCAAATGGCCAAAATGCCGAGCTAACCATTCCAAGCAATCAATCTACTAACATCAACACACCACAAGTCTCAACATCACATCCCTGAAACATTTAAGCCAACTCTACTAAACCACCAACCAACATCGACAGTGACCTTCAACTACGCTCACAAGTGTCAATAGAATCGCCGTCATCCACAAGAATTTAGTGGAAACAGCCAAAGCATCCAACCAAGATTAGGAAACTACAAATCTTAAAATGAACCGTGAACCCAAGTCCCATCTCTCTCAGGGTTACCAATGCTAACTCGAGAACTCATCAAAAAGGTCTCCCTACTCATGTTCGAGTCATACATCGTCAAACACCACCACAGCAGAAACGGTCAACCAGGATAAAAAACTTAAGCATCCTACCCACACGGCAGCAGGTGCAAGTGTCCCTCCGAAGCTCATGACAAATCCTAATACAACGCTATCCCTACATGTCTCATCTCAGTCATGTTCAACGGTGGAACTCAAACCCTCAATCAAATAAGGAAATACCCAAGCCCCCACCAATAGTCAAAAACTCACCAATCCAAGCAAAAGGGTCACTATCAAACAAGCACCTCAAAAGTTCACTCGGAAACCTATTCCTCAAAATCATTCTACTACCGAACATCCGACTCTCTATCGACTCATCAAGATTCGATCCTGATGGAAATCCAAGAGTCAAGTGCTAAGACGATCCCACTCCACATCCAAGAGAAAACCTCACAAACCAAATATAACTCAAATCACAGTAAAGAAATCCTTAATCTCCGATCCTACTGTCACATAAAAAAGCATCAATCGCAAAAATCCGGAACAACACATCTTCACATGTCCACCAAACAAGAAACTGAAATCATGTCAAAAGAAGCATCTAGTCTCATCACCGTCAACTCAAAACTGACACATCGCTCAAATCAACAAAACTCTCCTCAACACAATCTAGATGACCTGATGACGATCTAGCCAATCCTTGTCCAAATATCCTTAAAATCACACATGTCAAAATAACCAATCCACTGAAAACAAGTCCACTCACCCCAACATCACGTCCAGGGAAAAATCGAGTCAGCTCTAGAAAATCACTAACTAAACAACATCGACTACCAACGATAAAAAACTTCACGGGTCGCGACTAGCAGGTCAAATCTTTCCAAACCCTCAAAAATTTTAAAATTATCACAAGTGTCGAAAGAACGAACATCCTTAACGTTAGGATCAATCAACGCCCAACTTACCACTAAATCTTACATGTCGTCCATCAAGAGCTCAAATGGGACTACCAAGGAACATTGAAATCAAGATGAACCAAAAGAATGCATGGTACCTAAATCACAAAGCACTCGTGTAAAAAACTATATCAAATGGTGAGGATACCTTGCACAACATCGAAAAAAGCAACAACATCCTCATATGCCAAGGTATACACCTGTCCTGAAACCATCTGCTTCCCTGATGTGGAAGTAACCCTTCTCCCTCTCCTAGCCGACCGCCGAACGACCGGCTGAAAAGGCATCTAAACTACAAAAGATGAAGCCGAAAACTGACCATGTCCCTGGGACCCTCTTTGTCCCGTCCGACACACGTAATCCATCATCTGGACTCACAATTCACCCATCCAATGGCTCACCAAACACTATAGTTCCCGAAACACTGACCCAACAGGTTCACTCATCATCTCAAAATCAATCAACTAGTAAACTGGGCTGTGCTATCAAGACATACAAGAAGGCATATAATCACCTTCAACCAACCACAGGTCAGACTCGCTAACATCATCAAGCATTTCTCTCCTCTGCATGGCTAAACTTAGCCAAACCTCCGAAAGATCTCCTACTAAGTGCATCGATCACAACAACACACAAAAAATCCAACCTCAACCTCAAATACAATCAGAACATGTGCAAAAACAAATCAGACCCACAACTCATGAATCGACCGCTCACAATCCCCATATCAATCAAAACATAAATTCTTTCGAGACAAATCAACGAAGAAACCAATCCAAAATAAATCTTCAAAAGCATCCTATCAATCTTTAAAAACTGCGTATCTTAAACACATCCTCTGATCTCCTCTGATCCATCCAACTCATCGTGGTCTCAATCTTCTAGGGTCAACAACAGATGGAAAAGTTCTCCAAGCACAAGTGCTTCTTGTCTGTCCCGATAATGTGCGCCTCATCAACGGTATAGATCAAGCCTCACTTGTTTTGGCAATACTCTCACATCCAATCTCCTCAGATCCACCTCCTCTTATGTCCAAATCAAAATTACATCTCAATCTACTATCTCCACATCGTCTTTACAAGCTCGGAACAAAATCATCAAACATGCACTACCCCCTACTGGTCACAATAATCAAAGGTGTCAATGAAAACGAAACCCCCATAAGAGAGAACTAATACAAAACTGCATAGGAAATAAAATTCAGGGATAAATCGAGGAAACATACCTATTGGATGTCGGGAGACGGTGCCTCATTTTAAGAAAACATGAAATCAAAACTTTAATGTCCACACTAAAAACTGTCTCAAATAGAGCTGAATCGGAAATGAATCGACCCTCTCTGATACCACCAATGTAACTCTCTAAACCAGGTGCTACCCGTGAGGTGAGCCACGGGTCATTGAAGCCAAGAGAACACAATAAAATACAAAAATAGATCATAATCAACATAAGTACAACCAAACGATCATGCCTGAAAATGAACATATGTGAAAACGTAAACTCGGTCTACAAGTCCCACAACGGGGAACAATAAATCCAAAGTGTAGCCCATGCATAGTACAAAATTAGAGTATCATAATGTCATAAACATGCAGCGGAGAAACAAAATATAAATCCTAAGTGGCCACACCGCTCCCCGCCGCATCCGTCTACAAATCATGATCATCTACCGAAACAAGTAGGGGTAAAATCCGTCAGCTAGCGATAGCTGGTGAGATAAAATACGGCATAAGGTAAATGAACAAAACATGCAATTCATGCTTACTTAAATCATGCATCATTTGAATCATGCAACAGTGTATCCATAGATATCCAAATCAAATCCAAGGACCAAGGCGATAAGATGTAACAGTTGGCCATGTAAAAATAATCATTCAATTAGGGTACCCCAGTAATGCCTACATGATGTACACTCTGGCATGATACCACCACGTACATGTACCATCAAGAGGTAACCGTTCTAGTCCCTCTGCCGTGAATAGAGAAGACGTGAAGAGGTTGTGACACCCGAAGGTGGCCTTGGCTTCCACTCGGGGAAGAACCCCAAGGACTTTGAAATTCAGCATCCATATCCCGTGTCCAAAATCACATTAGGCACACAAGCCCCAAGATAAAATGATGGAAATCATCATCTTAATATAAATGGTTTTCAATCAAAACCAAACCGTATAAACATCATGGGAAAACAATGATAAATAACGACCATTCATGTACCAAAGTCCGTATATCAACTCACCTGATCCAAAAACGCTCAATCAATCACTAAGGATCCCTCAACCAAGCACAAGCCGATCAACGGACTCACCAACGGTCCCTGGTGCAACAATGAACACAAAAGTCTAAAAAACGGACAACCGGAAAAACTACCAAAGACACCCTATGAAAACCATCTAACATCACAAGCTACACCCTTAAAGACGCTCAAAAACGGCCTAGGGTTGACCTTGACGAAACTAAAAGAATCGGAAAACAACCGGTCAAAACAGCCCCAACCACAACTCTCAGAGCCGGATATCCGGTCCATGTAAACCGGATATCCGCCCATTATGTGCATCCGGAGGCAGAAATTGCCTGAAGGGGGTCCGGATATCCGCCGAGCCTAGACGGATATCCTGCCCTGCATTCTGTAGAAAATCTGTCGAATTCTCAACCACGATCCATAACTCAAACATTAATAAAACTCAATCTAATGGCCTCCAACAAGTCTGGAAAAATGAACCAATGCATTCTAAGCCATCCTCGAACATCCAACACATCCCAAACAAAAAATCATCCTCCTAAAATATCCAAAACAAGCTAAAACAACATAAAGTCAATTATACATCAAGAATCTCATACACAACTCATCAAAATCAACATCAACACCTCAAACAAGTCTCAAATGACATAACCAAACACGCCAAAGCAACACACATGAACCAGCACAAGCCAAACTCAAGTCCTCCTTTGATAAAAACACTCTAAGCATAAAAACCAAGGAAAAACTATAAACAAACCAAAAGATTACCTTGAAACCAACCAATGTGATGATCTCCAAGCTTCCCAATGTCGTCAAGATGAATCCCTAACCTAGAACAAGCTAACTCCAAGGCAAACTGAAGAGAAAAGGGTGAAAACTCCAAGAATCTCCTCTCTTCTTCCTTCTCTTCTCTTCTTCTCCTTTCCCTTATTCCTTCTCCCTTACTCTCACTTGAGAATGAACAAAGGGGAAGCTGAAGTTCTGCCCCCTATACCAAGCCAACACCTCACTTATCTCCCTCCACACTCAACCTCTTCATGAAATGCATGGGAACAAAAGTCAACAAAAGTGGCTAACCCTCTAACTCCTCTAACGATCTAAAACACGTCCTCGTCCGTGGAAACTAATCCTAAATGCCTCAAACTCATCGCCAAAAATCACGAAATTAAATCACGGTAATAAAGAACCAAAAATCAAAATCTTAAAAATTGTCATCTCACAACCCAACGAACCCAAAAAAATCGATGCAATGCACATACGTCAATATGGTACTCGTTGGTCATGTCTCATCATCCCGGTCGTGCCGGTATAATCAAATCTGTCGTACGACATGCAATGCAAAAAGTAGCCGAATGGCTATATAAAACCCGAGAGCACTATTCACGGAAAACACTATTCACCGTAAAACGAAAAATCTCCCACATGATAAATCAATCATAAGTAGACATAAAATAACTTAAAAGTGCATAAGAACCCGGGGTATAACACTAATCGTCTAGAGAGACTAACATGCTCGTTTTACCCATCTGGCTAACAAAGTTCACTCAAGTGAGGTTACCAACCAGCTTGTCCATTTGGCAAAATACTCAGAGAGATCAGAGTCGGCGTCGCTATGTTATTGGTCCTCTCAAACGACGACCTTAAAATAAGAAGTTGTTTTTTTTTTCAAAAAAAAAGTTATTACCCCTCCCCTCACACTTGGACTGAACATTGTCCTCGATGTGCTAAAAGTTTAAATGTCAATGATAAGGGGAACAAATGTAAGATAGGATAAAAAGAATATTGAGGGAAGCAGATTGAATACTTCCTTGAACGTAGCGTTTTAGCTTGGGGAAGCTTGCAGACGTCGTCGCTCCTGTATACTTTAGTGCATGGGTTGTAATTAAGAGGGGAAACAGCGCACGTGACAGCAAACGTCCCGTCAGAAAGGCAATTGTCCTCTCCTGCAAAAGAATCAGAAATTGTTAGTGTGGTGTGGCCCGAAAATTCGAAATACCCCTTTAAATTCTCATATTAAAATAAAGAAGTAGAGGCGTTGGTCATTATTTTTAAAATCCTGAAGAATTTGCAGTCCTCGGAGAATCGCATTCCCAAGCCCTAATTGCCATTGAAGTGTCTTGGAGCTTGAAAGTTCTCTCCCAGCTCGTCTTTTCTTGTGTACAAATCTTCAATCAAAAGGTGAGTATCCTTCTTCGAAAGATAACTTCTCGAGTTACTGCTGTACTTCATCTTCTTCTGAGCTCATGGATTTGGCACCGAGACAGGCCTTGACCACATCCTATTACCATTTGGGAAAATTTTAACATACTCACCGAAGCCTACATTCGTGATATGCAAACTGTGTATCCACACCCAACAAGTTATCAATTTTAGGTTCCTGCTTCTGAGGAGACGGCGGCGGGTGTGACTCAGAACCGGGTCCTAGCTTTCTTTTTTGATCATTTCTGTCTTGGCCTATGATTTTCTCTTCACCCGTTTCTGAAAGAGGTGTTAAATGCCTACCAGCTCGTTTCTTCCTGTCTTCATCCAAATTCTATAGCTTCAATCATAGCCTTCATCATAATGTGTGAAGAACATGGGGATGATCCGTCACTGGCTGTTTATGCTTCATTTATCAATTCTAAACCTGTGACCAGATCATGTGGGTATCGTCAACATGCTCCGGGTTTCAAGATTGTTCACATTCAAGATCTCAGATTACGAAAAAGAAAATTTCTATGTGTAGTGAATTCCGATTAGGGTTTCGATACAAGTTACCCCGATAAGCCGCATAAACATCCACTACCAGCGCCTCCTTCCAAGTTAACACCAAGGGAGCAAACCTTAAAAGATATCTTTAAGTCCACACGTTGGTTAATTCCTTGATGGTATGAAGTGATTACGAATGAGGCGCGGGAGAGACATGGAATTGCTACTATCCCCTATCCCCGTACGTTGCATTGCTTTATTCATTAGAATTCCTGTCACTCGATCATTATTTCGCTAAGTGTTGGAAATATAACTCGTGCAGGTGAAGATATATTGTTCGGGCATTTGAAGGCTTATCTGGCTCGTCTAGCTGCGAGGACGAGTCATCTGATCCGAGCGCTAGGGCACCTGTGGGTGATCCCCTCACACTTAGCCCCTTGGTGGAATTGGAAGTACCACAGCTGCAGCCCAAAAAAGGAAAATAAACGAGTGTCCCAACCCAATTATCAAAGCCTCGTTCCGGAGGTACCCGTTCAAGTGTTGTGCCGGGCTTGTCTGCAGCGCTTCCTCAACAGAAAAGGGACAACCAGTCAAAGACACCTGACCGCTGTCGTTTATCGATCAAAAACAAATAACCCTTGAAGATGGATGAGTTACTCAAAAGTAAACTTGAAGATAGGATGAGCAAGGGGTCGTACCCACAGGGAATTATGCTTAGTACTACTAATTCTTATGCAAAAACGAACCAATTAGTGAATACAATAATTCACTAATAAATCAAGCAAAACGATGTATGATATGAATTATAAAAGAAAGACAAAGATATTGCAAACTTAACAAGTACTGCTATGATCAGACGTACAAACGTCTGATTTATCACCAAACGGGTGATTTCAGATATCACACGTGAATGATTAAGGGCAGACGTGGATCAAGAATTATCACACGTATATCAGCTATCAAATTAGCTAAACAGATTAAGTTCTCTAAACAAGATCAACTATC
>JAOWBR010187770.1:0-10295 GCA_028571145.1 Dionaea muscipula | reverse complement strand
GGTTATCGGATTGCGGGTCGGGTCGGTTCGGGTTTCGGATTGTTTTCGGTTCGGGTTATTTATCTAACTTCGGTTTCAGATTGATTCGGGTTCGGGTTATGCAGGTTCGGATTATTCGGATTTGATCTAATTTCGATTCGAATTGGTTCGGTTTGCGGGTGGATTGGGTCGAATTTGCGATTCGGATTAAATTTTGCCGGGTCTAATCTAAACAGATACGGTCCCCCCCTCCCCCCACCTCCTCCTCTCCCTCTCGCGTTCTTCCTCTACCTCTATCCCATTCTTCATCAATTAGACATGGACCTTTGGTCGTATGACACCCTTTATTGTCCCATGTATTCTATTGGGCACTTGGATATGTAATTCGCTCAGCATGTACTATATTTTTTATCCTCAAGTTTATATATATATATATATATATATCATTTAGGCGTTAAAATATAGTTGTAGACAACATGAAATTAAATTAACGGTCAGAATTTAAATCTGTATATCATTTGTACTAGCTCACCGTCAGTGTCCTCATTCTCATTGTCAATTTCATCCTTAGTTTCATGAGACAAGAACGCATACCCAAGTATTATAGTCTGTCTATGGTGATTCACTCCTAAGATAGGTGCAAAGATCAAGGAATATCGATTTGTGTTGTAAGTAGTATCAAACACTACAACATCTCCAAAATACTGATACGAATTTCTAGCATTTGCATCAGCCTAAAAAACATTGGGTCATCCGCATTTCACCATCCTTCTCAATTGCAAAAATAAAACCAGCATTTTTTTCATGTTCAGTTTGAAAATACTCGTACAACATATCGGCATCATGTCCAGCTAATAATTTCCTCCTATCCCTATCAACATTATAAAGATCTTGTTGTAAAAACCCAACATGTTCAGCATCACCAGATTGCACCTCAAAAAGACTCATTTGCTGACAACGTGGCATATTTATAGCTGATAGTTGTTCTGTTAAGGTTTTTTTGGCAGATGATACCTTACGATGAGATCGCAAAAAATACATCCTTCGTTGGGATGCAAATGGGTGGTTATGACCCACAACAAATTGCGTTACTACATACTTTTCACCTTTCTTCACAACTGCTATTTTTGCATCACAATCCTGCCTACTTATCTCACGACGCCGTGATGACCGTTCAGTCATTATTTTCAACCCCACCCCTTCTTTGGAACAACAACACTCCTTCCTCGTAATTAAATCTTCCCTATTCTTTCTGCTAGAGTTGGATCGTATACCAAATCCTGATTCTTTGGCATAAGCGTTGTAAAATTGATGAACATCTTCTAAACTGTCAAACTGTTGGTTGATTTTTGGTACGAGTTCATCCTTTACTTGTGGTGTGAAAAGTACTTCGGAAGACCTATGAGACGATTCACAAGGAAAGCCCGCAAATTGCGCCCTAGACGACAAAAGACAAAGCAACCACATATAGACATTAAAATATAGTTGTATATACTACATAATTACACCATCAACATTAAGATGCAGATAGACGAACCTTGGTTGTTGGTCCGCCAGTTATGGTAAAAATCACAAATTGTTGTGACATAATTGGCCGTGGTAAAAATTATTGTGGCACGAAACTAGGTTGTTCATCTCGATCCATCTCCATATCTACTTGCATGAAAGCATGTTTACATATACACAATGCACACAAAATAGCTAAAAAATCCAGAATCAAGCAAGTCGAAAAATGGAGAATCAAGAAAAATAAATGAGGCAAAGCAAAAAAAAAAAGAAAAAGCATAGCAAAAAAAAGCAAGCAAAAAAATCAAGGATCAAACCCTGATCAAATGAGAATCAAACACTGATCAAATGTCGAGAACCCAATGTTGACTAGCTACAAAATCAAGCAAAAAATAGCAAAAAAATCAGGTTGTGGCATATGGAGAAACAATTGCAAATGGCGAAACAATTTGATGGACAAAAAAAAAAAAATTCGACAGAACACTCTTGAAATCTTCATCTCTCTCCCACAAAAAAATCCTACGACAGAACACAGTTGCATATGGAAAAACAATTGTAAAAAAAATCAGCATCAATTATCGAGAATCCAATGTTGACTAGCTACAAAATCAAGAATCAAACCCTGATCAAATCGAGAATCAAGGAAAAGAGAAAAAATTCGAGAACGAGGCATAGCAAATTGCACAATGTAATCGAGAATCAAGGAAAAGAAGAAAAATTCGAGAATCAAGCAAAATCGAAAAAAGGTTATTGAAATGTACACACACGAAATGGAAATCACCGAGCTTGAAATGTGAAAGAATTGTTACCCTAGGTTGGAATTCGAGGTACAATGTCGCCGGTGATGGCCTGGGTTGGAATTGTTACCTGCTGTCGAGAGAGAGAGAAAGAGGGAGATGGTGAGGGAGAAAGAGGGAGCACTCGAGAGGCAGAGGGAGAGATGGTGAGAGAGAGAGATGGTGAGAGAGAGAGATGGATTATCGAGTCGGAGATGTCGCCGGACTCGAGCTCGTCGGAGATGGCATTCGTCGTCAATGAAGGTGTGGCGAGTGAAGGAGAGGCAGCGAAGCACATGAGAGAGAGAGAGAGAGAGAGAGAGAGAGAGGCGGCCTTCGTCCAAGCTCGGTGATCCGGGGTTAATCAGTAGCAGATCCAGTGGAAGCTCGGTGAGAAGGCAAAATGGGTACTGATCCAGGATCTTTATTTTTGATTCAATCTGGAGCGTTAATCAGCAGCAGATACAATGACCATCTGAAGCCCGCGTGTTGGTCCCGAAATCAAGGGCCCTATAAGTTCAGAGGGAGGGGGTGAATGAACTTATAGGTTTTCAAAAACTTTTTCAAACTTGTCAAAGTTGTGCAGCGGATATGTTAATTTGTATAGCCCCTTTTTAAGTTAACTTTTAAATCTGTTTATGCTTGTTTTATATGGATTATGCTGTGAGTGTTTATGCAATGGCACGCGATATATAGAGGTTTACGGTGGTGTAATCCGCTACTCCTCTCTTCTCCCGGTGATGTGAGAGGTATTTACTATGTATTATACTCTAATACACAGTGAGACAGTGTCAAAACACTGTAAACCTTTGTGCAGCTCCTTCGAAGAACTTCTTTAGCTGCTATCACCCTCACAGCTCCTTCACAACTTGCGTTGCTTCAACTGTCTTCAGTCCTTCACCCCTTTGCTTGCTTCAACTGCTGCCTTTGTCCTTCACAACCATATTGCTTCACAAACTTGCAGTTCCTTCACAACAATGACTTCACTGAACCTCAGTCATTCGTGGATCACCACTTCACTGATCTTGGCCCTTCACAGCCTCAACTGTTTCACCAATCAACAAGATTAGCAGTTCTTATTTATGAAAAATGAATCACACAGTAGTGATTCCTCGAGCTTCTCTAGATATGGCTTGAAAGCTCTAGGGTTTGCTCGAGTCTCAGAAATTGAGAGCTAGATGAATTCTTGAATGCTCAGAAAACTTCAGTGGATGCTTGTGTATCTCTTCTTGGTTTCTCCAGCTTCATCTCTGAGTTTTTATACCCCTCTCTTGAAAAACTTCTCGTTGAAAGTTCTTTATTTGAATCTTCTATCCCTTTTTTTCAAAGCCCGTAGAAAATGGATTTGTGTCTTCCTTATTTTCCCTTTTCGTGCTTGCTTTTCCAAAAGCACTTTTCTGACTAAGGTTTCTAGAAACTGACATTCCATTTGTCAAAATGTACGTTGCATTGTCTTCATGTATCACGTGAACCCTTGACCTCATTTACTTTGCAACTGTTGCATCTTTATTGTCCTTTCTCTGCATGCAATCTTTGTCTTCATTGGGCTGTGTCTAAACGTTCTTCAAATCATTTGAATTTAATCCAAACCTCAGTTGAATTAAATATTTAAACAGCTCTTGAATGCCACGTGTTGTCCCTTAGTGATTCTGGAACCCTTGCTGAGCTTCAAAACCCTAGGCTGGTTTCAGCCTCGACTGGTCTTGACCTCAACTGATCTTTAGCTCAACTGGTCTTTGAACTCAATTGGTCTTGATCTCAACTGGTTCTGGACCTCGCCTGGTTCTGAATCTCACCTGATCCTATACCTCGACTGGTTCTAGACCTCGCCTGGTTCTAGACCTCGCCTAGTTCGACCTCGCCTGGTTCTGAACTTGCCTGGTTCTGGACCTCAACTGGTTCTGAACATGCTTGGTTCTGAACTTGCCTGAATCTGAACTTGCCTAGTTCTAGACCTCGCCTGGTCCTGAACTTGACTGGTCCTAGACCTCAACTGGTTCTCAACTTTCCTGATTCTGAACATGCCTGGTTCTAGACCTCGTCTGGTCCTGAACTCAACTGGTCCTGCGCCTAGCCTGATTCTTTTATCATTCATTTAACTAACTATCTAAACAATTAAGCATGTATCATCAACACTAACAAACAAATTCTAACAAATTCTCTCTTTTTGATGATGTCAAAACTTAAATGAATGATCAGAGAAAAGAAAAACCAAACCAAATATACATTTCTCAAAAACTTCTAAAACTGTTTGGGAATGTCAGTCAATCGGTCAACAACATATGAAATAAAAATCAATGCCAATGGAGATGTAAAGGAAAAGCATGGAATGAATTGCCATCTCCATGGTTGTTGTTGATGATGAGATCTTTGCTGGTGATGTTGTTGCTGGAGATGCTGAGGAGGGAGTTGTGGTGGAACAGGAGTGTAGTATGCTACATCAGGATAGATGTCATCATTAAGAAACTTTCATGCCTCAAATGCAACTTCTCAGGCCATCCTGGCCATGATCCACCTTTGAAAAGCGCCACAAACTCTGCACTGCTTTCTATCTGAGAGATCCTGCTTCTATCTGCTTTTGACATGGCATTTCGTTGATTGAGGGTCTTGGTCATCGTGTTTAGCACAGTCTTCCCTTTGATCTTGTTTTGACAAAAGTAGAAGAAGGCATCTGAAATGTTTGCCTTGTTCCATCTTTTTGCATCAAAGAACAGGTATCTGAACTCATCAAGATCTTTCATTGTAAGTGATGAAGGATGAGAAGTCTTGGGCTTCAGAATGACATTTGAGCCCTCAATGAATTCATGCTTCTGTGAAGATTCCTCCCCAATTCTTGCAGCATCTCCTTCTTTTCTCTGAACCCCTTCCCCCTTTTTGGCATCATGCAAAAAGTCTAAGAGGGAAGTGGTCAGTTCTGCTTAATTTTCTGTCTGGTCTTCTTGAGTCTTGATAATTGCCACCAGAGCTTTCTCAACACCTGTCATCCTCTCATCATGCTCTTCAAAACCCTTTCTTACTTTCTCAGCTAATGCATCAACCTTCTGTCCAACATGCTTTTCACACATCTCAACCTTTTTCTCCAAAACTTTGCAGTTGTTCAGATTGACTGTTGCAACATCAACGATCTTCTTGGTCATAAAGTTCTTGGCCTTCATTGTTGGCCTTCATTGTTTCAGGGATTTCTTTGAGAAGATTGATCATTTGTTGCATGCTCTGCTCTCTAACCTCATCATTCTCCTCAAACCTGATCACTGATTGACACAACTGAGCCTTCAACTTCCCATCATGATACCCGAAATTGTCTAGAAACTTCATGATCTCTTTGAGACCTTTGTTCTGCTCATCTTGTGATGTCAGCATGCACCTAACAGTATGCTCATAACGAGCACACATGTCAATGAAAGCTTGATCATAGGCTGGTGTAGCTTTTGGAAGTGGTTCCTCAATGACAAAAGGTCTAGAGCTTGAAGAGGGTAAGGAGTCATGAAAAACTATCGGCTCCTTCCCATTCAAATCTTCTTCCTCATCCCTAGATGTTGTTAGGATAACATCATCCTTGGGAATCTCATCCTTAGCATCAGCAACATCCTGATCCCTAGACACAAAGTCATCCTTGGGATTCACAACATCATCTGCACCCTCAGCAACAACATCATCAATCGCTTCCTCTTCTTCATCAACAATCAACTTTCTCTTGGTTTTCCTGGCAGATTTCCGCTTTCTTGTGTATGTCTTGGCTTTCTTGGCTTTTGCAGCAGCTTCGGCCTCTGCCTCTTCTCTGTCCAGCTTTGCTGCCAACTCAGCAACTTCCTCTAGCTCTATTCCCTCAGTCTCTTCTTCTATGATCTTATTTGCTACATTCTCAATGGCAATTTGAACCAAAGCTTTCAGATTTTCTTGGTCAAGTTGCAGGATATCCTCACCATCCTTGACAACAAAAATTATGCTCTCAACTATCTCAAAATCATCTTTCTGCTCTTTAATGGTCACAACCTCCATCATCTTATCTTGATCATCACCATCCTGACCAGAGGTGTGGCACTTGTGACTCAGAGGAATATCATCCTCATCAAGTTGCTGCTCATTTCTCAAAACATCAATCTTGGAGCTAAGTGGAGCAGTGTCATCATCATCCTCTTGATCACCTTCAGCATGCTCCACTGATTTCTCACCATCTTTTTGTTCTTGAGCAGTTGGTGGTGCATCATCATCTCCATCTTCATCATCATCCATCTTTTCTTTATCAGATGTCATCTTCCTTTGGACCCTCTTATGTGATGCAACTCCAACCTTGAAAAAGGTTAGCAGCTTGTCAGCATCTACCAGCTCATGAATCTCATAAGTATCCACCATGGACATAACCCAATCCTCCTCAGCATGCATATGCTCAATCTCTTTTGCTTGAGCTCTAGAGCGGCTCAGCTTCTAGGACAACCATGAATTGAATCTGTGGAGCTCCTCAGAAATGTCCTCCTCTTCAGGTGTTGGATCAGCTGCAGCAACAGAAACCTTAACAACTTCTTCTCCCTTTGAAGGTCCTAAGGAATATGAGGATGGTCCTGAGCATCATCAGCCTGCTCACCCTCAATTCCCTGCTCCTATATTTGATGAACAACATCCTCAATGATGTTTGAAACATCAATAACTTGTTCTTTTTCAACTACTTCCTCTACCATCTCCTGGTTCACTTCCCCCTCAACCTCAACCTTCTTTTGAGGGGTTATAGTAGAACCAACAGTCTCAGAATCCCTCAGAAGGGTTGATGCTGCTGCCTTCTTGCCCTTCTTGGTTGGCTTGCCTTTCTTTGGAGGAAAGACAACCTTCCTCTTCTCAGCTTTCTTCTTTCCACCTTCTTCTTTCATGCTCTCAGGAACATGCTTCTTCCTTTCACTTTCAAGGGCTTTTTTCTCATTTTCAGTGATGAATAGTCTCTTAGTTGGATGCATAAAAACCTTCTCTAGCAGAGGAATACCAAGACAACCTAACAAGTGACTAACCACAAGCCCAAAGGTCTTCTTGAATTTGAAAATCTCCTTGACTGGGGCAGAAGTGCTAGTCTTCTTCTTGACAATCAAATCTGACATTCTTCTAAAAACATAGGTTGCCTAATCAACCTGTTGCTGTGTCCATACAGCCGACATTAGGATAGCTCTGTGCCTGGTCAGAGACCCAGACCGTCCTTCCAGAATCTTACTAAAAATGTGACTAAGCATCTGAAATTCTTTCTTCAAACAGATCACCTTACAAGAAAAATTCACTTCACATTCCTCATCAGCAGAAATTACCTTCCAGAACTCTTCTTCCTCCACTATGATGCTTTCTGACTCTGTGATGCCAGAGTGGGTTAAGCCAAAGTGTTGGCTGAGGGTTTCAGGTGAGACAACAAGCTCAGTCCCTTGTACCCTAGAGACAATGGTCTCATCGACAATGGAAGCGTTCTTATAGAACTCAATGACATCCAATGGAGAAAAGAAATGAGTTGACAGTGAAATGAAGCTAGAAAGACCACTTAGCTCAAAGTTCTCCATGATCTTCCTTCCCGTTTCTGAACAATCTTCATTTTTCAGATATCCTTCGATACTGAACGTCATCCTAGTGATGAGTGCATCAGTGACATCCTTGGGTGAATACGAAGCTACCATTGTTGAAGCTTAAATCTTTAAGAAGAAATGCAAAGAATCGGAGGAAAAATCGCTAAGGTTTCAGCTTCGTCCAATGGCTCGAGGATGTAATAAAATAGAGTGAGAGAGGGAGTGATGTGTTTAGGGAATTTTTGTTTGAAAAATGGAGTGGGAATTGCGAACGTCACATCACAGAGGGTTCTGACAAGTTTGGCGCGAAGTGGGTAAACTTCCAATGAAGTTTTGCCACGTGGACCAATAAAAATTAAATTCCCTCTCACTATTGTAATAAAAGGCTTTATCTGGATTAAAATAAATCCTCCTTTTATTTGCCACGTCATCCAGCTTAGCTCAAAGGCTCGACTGGATCAGGGTCACCTGGATCAGGGGTCGCCTGGATTTGAGGTCACCTGGATCAGGGTCACCTGGATTAGGGTCACCTGGATCAGGGTCACCTGGATCTGTCGAAAATTTGACAGAAACTCCCAAAACAATACTGAATCATCAAATCCCCAAACAAATCCATCTCAACTCAAATCAATCAATCCTAATTCACTTTTAATCTCAGAAAATCTCCCTTCACTTAAGGCCTTAGTGAAGATATCTGCCAACTGCTTCTCACTTGAGATATACTCCACTTTGATGGTTCCCTTCTCAGCATAATCTCTGATGAAATGATGTCTCACATCAATGTGCTTTGTTCTTGAGTGCAAAACTGGATTCTGACTTATTGCAATTGATGCTTGATATAAACCACTTGAGCACAGCAGCTTCTAGCAACAACATATTCAGCTTCTGAAGTTGATGTTGCAATGGAAGTTTTCTTCTTTCTAAACCAAGAGATCAATCTGCTCCCGAAAAACTGACAAGTACCTGATGTACTTTCCCTGTCAACTTTGCATCCAGCAAAATCTGAATCTGAAAAACCAACTAACTGTAATCCTCCTTCTCTTGGATACCATAGACCAGTGTCTTGAGTACCCTTGAGATACTTCAAAATCCTCTTTACAGCCTTCAAATGACTCTCCTTAGGGCATTCTTGAAATCTAGCACAAACCCCAACTGCAAATAAAATGTCTGGCCTACTTGCTGTTAAGTATAAGAAGGATCCAATCAACCCTCCATACTTGGTCTGATCAACATCCTTGCCTTCTACATCCTAGTCCAAGCTAACTCCAATACTCATTGGAGTAGGTGATGATGAACTTGACTTCATGCCAAACTTCTTTATTAAATCCTTAGCATACTTACCTTGGTTGATAAAGATGTCATTTTCTAGTTGTCTCACTTGCAAACCTAGAAAATATGTTAGCTCTCCCATCATGCTCATTTGAAATTTGCTCTTCATCAAATCTGTAAATTTCTGACAAAGCTTTTCATTTTCTGATCCAAAAATGATGTCATTTACATACACTTGAACCAATAGTGTATTTTCTCCATCTTAGATCATGAACAATGTCTTGTCAATGGTTCCTTTCTTGAATCCATTTTCCATCAGAAACTGTGATAATGTTTAATACCAAGACCTTGCCCTTGGTGCTTGCTTCAAACCATACAAGGCCTTCTTCAATATGAAAACATCATCTTCTCTTCCTTTGATCTCAAAACCTGGTGGCTGCTCCACATACACTTCTTCTTCAAGCAATCCATTCAAAAATGCACACTTTACATCCATTTGATAGATCTTGAAGTTTTTGTGGGCAGCAAAAGAAAGAAAAAATCTGATGGCCTCCAATCTTGCCACTGGTGCAAGCTTGTTGTGAGTACCCTTGAGCAACCGACCTTGCCTTGTTTTTGACAATCATTTCATTCTCATCCATCTTGTTTCTAAAAACCCACTTTGTCCCAACAACATTCTTGGACTGGGGCCTAGTTACAAGTTCCCACACTTGGTTCCTTTCAAACTCATTCAGCTCCTCCTGTATGGCAATGATCCAATCAGCATCTGCTAATACATCTTTTGGAACCTTTAGCTCTATTTGAGATAGGAAACAAGCAAGCATGGTGTCTAGTTGTCTTCTAGTTCTCACACCAGCATCCAAGTTTTCAATCACCAAATTAGGTGGATGATCATTGAGCCATCTCAAATCTGATTGATTTAATGGTGCAATCTCATGATCTTCATTTTCATGAGCTGCTGGAACATCTTCCAAAACGGCTTCATGATCTGCTGCATCAAATTCTTAAATTTCTTTATCTTGCTCATGCTGATTCCCATTCTCAGTTAATCTCACTTTAGGAATCTCAACATCAACATATTCTGGATCACTTGACTTCTTTGAATCTGAGATTTTCATCTTTTCAGCTTGTGCAACAAGTTTTTCCACAGCTTCTTCAACTCCTCCAAAAAAATATGGTTCATCAAAGACAATATGAACAGATTCTTCAATGACCATTGTTCTCTTGTTGAGAA
>JAOWBR010187759.1:0-10296 GCA_028571145.1 Dionaea muscipula | reverse complement strand
AAAATAACCTACGGATAAAACTGAAGCAGCGACTAAAACCCACCCAACACACACTAACTTCAGGATATTAACATATCAACCTAAGCTCTCAGCACTCTTGAACTATCGACAGTTATTAATGACTAAGGAATCCTACAGAAGAACAATAAAAAGATCCATATACAGATTTCAAAATACCTAGATCTTTCTTAGATGCCGTACCACTATCTATGCACAACTGTAAGCGCTTTTTTTTTTTTATCAACTATACAAGCGCTTAGTTAGATGTATGTTCTACTGTTCTACAAGCAACGGTTCCATCTCAAGAGACAAAAAAAAGAGTGCGCCAATCTACACAAACACAATATGAACATAAACTACCAGGTATGGTATACACCCCGAGGGCTAGAATGTTGGCAAAAGTCAGCCATATTCCATGGTCGCATTTCAAATGGCCCAATTCATGTGCGATGACAGCCTGTTCACACAAAGTATCTAGTTAATAGTCTTATGTACTACAAACAGAAAGAGAAAGATTAATAATCAGAAGTTAACAGTAAGATGTTCATTGGATATTTGTTAAATTACCATAGACATGACAAGCTTTTCAACATTACTACCAAGGCTTTATCCAGGGCACAGGGGGCAAAAGGGAAAAGGATGGAAAAGAGAAGACTGTTTGGTACCTGCAGCTCTCTTCTTGTAAGAAGCTCAATAAGGCTTGTGTGTACAACGACGAATGGTCTGTTACCGCTGATGGCCAGAGTATATGCATTTGGCACAGGGCTTTGCCGCACATATAAATCAGGAGGCTCAACATTGAGTATCTCGGCAGCCTCTTTCAACAGTTGGTGAAGATCAGAAAGCTGATATTTGTTACACAACCCACGTGGAAGTCAACATGCATAGAAAAATTAGGTTGTGAGTATGCGTTTGTTGTACCAATCAAAAGTCGATTGCTTCAGCCAGCAACCAACTTACAAGCCTCCACTAACCTCTTTATGGAAGTTGTACAATTAGGAATTCATCTAGAAATGTGGAACATTGAACATTAAGATGCTCCAAAAGTTAGTAATTGCGTCAAACTTTCAAACAATTGAGGATGTACATCAAGAGAGTAGGAAACACCAAATCTATCCTAGTGAATGATATGGCACACAGCAGCAAAGAAACTCCAGGCTCTATAATTGGAAGATGAAGCAAATGCGAGGAATTTAAGACCACCTGCCCATAAACCATAGTAGAGATGCATAAAAGCCGGAAAGACAAGGCAGAGGCTGCATACAATCAGTGTACTAAATGGCGCTCGGCTGTAGTATGGCGACGGGAAACTTTCAAGTGCCAAGGCCTTTTAATCGGGCATTAATCGCCTTCAAGCAATTCTGCGGATTTTTATTTATTTATTTAAATTTATTCATTTGTGTATTTTTTTAGAGAGAAATGAGGCCATCAAAGCAAATAGGAACCAATAACACCATCATATACACGTCCACGGGTAATATCCTAAAAAATGTCGAAACGTGTGTAAACACCCAATAAGTTGGGTGATATTTGTATGCATCATAGCATCTGTGTGAAAGTCTCCCTATTGTTGGATGGTTTGGATATTTGTGGTTAGATATAGGGAGTTGAGTTAGCAATCCATCGGCCTACACCAACACCCCCACATGGAGGAGATGCTTGTGACTGATGAGGACGGGTTTCTCTCTCTAGACTAGGGAGAGAGTCTCACAAATTTTTGGTTTGGTTGTCATTTTTTATTTCAGAAATAAGCCACTCTTTTTTTTTTAAAACTGTTGAATGAAAAATCGGCCACCTAGGCTAGAAATCGGCAGCCAAAGGCCTTGGCGGCCGATTTTTAGAACGCCAAATTTGCTAAGCTGATTTTTAAAACGATTAAGTATAAATCATGACGGTAAACACCTTCAAACGATTAATCAATGCTTAATCGGCCTTGGCGGCCGATTGTTAGAACAGTGCATACAATGCTAAATATATTTCATAAGTCTTCTATTACAAGGTTGACCTTTTAGTAGAGTTGGTTTCTCAACATGATGTCAGACCAGCTATGACCGAAGATCACAAATTCGAATTGTGAGCCCGATCCCCATTTATTCCGCACTTATCAATGCACAATCCACACATCAAATGCAAAGGACAATAGTGTGAGGAGATGTTTTAAATATATTTAATAAGTCTTCCATCATAAGGTTACCTTTTGGTAAAAAATTGAATCCTCGACATATATGGATCCAAAAGACAATTACACTAGCAGTGAATCTCCATAGTGTCTTTCTATTCAGGTGCTCGTAGTAAAAAGAAATACTTGAAATACAAAAGACACCTTTTTATTCTCTTTTTTTCTTGAAAAATTGCTCAAATTAATGATTTCTTTGTTTTGGAATAAAATTTTTCTTATACCTCAAACAGATGATCTCATGAATGCACAAGTAGAATCATATTTCAAACTAGTTCTAGCAATCATGAAAAGATTCTGAAGAGTTGAGATAATGAAGAAATGGATATCATGACTATATAAACTTTGACACGAGTATGAAATTCATATGCGTCGGATGCCTAGGGAATAAATTAGAAGATGATAATAAAATCTGAAATTACTATGTCACATGTTAGAAGAGTCTGTTTCCTGTCTTCTCTAGGCTTGCTGATTTGATTTGTGGTTTGATTTCCTGATTCGGTAACTTAACTGCATGGATTATCCAATATGTTCCATCTTCGAATAGTTCCAAAACTAATCCAGTCCAATGTCCATCCTCTCAACAATTCAGTAACTAATTTTTTACCTGATCATTGGAAACAAGAACTGAAGTCCCAATGTTCTCTAGAAGCATGACCTGCTCTGCCATAGATCCTGCAAGGAAATTTAACTTCTATATGAACATGTTACAGGAAATGAGCCAAGATCAAACCTCCTCACCGCACCCCCTACCACGGCTCACATCCACAACCAATCACATAATATTAATTAACATGCAAATGAGGAGTTGGCTATATAATAGGGATCTTCGAGCCAAAATAAAATAAAATAAAATGATCGGTAATAATCAGATTGGATTGACAGGTTGAGACTAAAAGATAATTGAATTCTCCTTGATTTGCAGAGGAGATTGTCTTCATGTATATAAAGATGATACAAAATAAATATCCTTAGTTACAGGCTGCTATCTATAATTATGTATCTAGAATTAGGAAAGTAATATCTATAACAGAAGATTGCTTTACTTAGCAAAAGATTACAATAAGAATTATAGAGGTGTGGATAATGCTGTATCTTTTACTTGCATTTTAAAAGCCTCCCTCAACTGAAGCGGTGGATCACCTAAGCAAAGGTTGTTACGGAGATGTAGATGTCGCTGTTGGGATAACCCTTTAGTGAAAATCAGTCAATTGATCATTACTGCAAACATATTTGATATGAAGAGCATGTTGGGCGACCCGTTCACGAAGGAAATGATAGTCCCCTTCTATATGTTTGGTGTGACTAAGGAAAACAGGATTAGCGGCCATATATGTGGCACTAATATTGTCGCACCAAAGAAGAGGAACACCAGGAAGCTGCACCCCAAGCTCCCGACAGAGATTACCAATCAACATAAGTTCAGCAGCTGTATATGCAAGATCTCGGTATTCAGATTCTGCACTTGATCGGGATACTGTGCATTATTTCTTGTCGCTCCAGCTGATGACGTTGCCACCAAAAAAGATACAAAAACCAGAGGTGGAGCGTTAATCATCCGGATCACCTGCCTAGTCCGCATTCGAGAACGCCATAATGGCGAGAGAAGGACTACACCGAATATGAAGGGACAAGTGAACCATGGCCTTCAAGTATTGGAGAACTCTCTTTGTGGCAATCATGTGGACCGAGGTTGGGCATTGCATAAACTGGAATAATTGACTTACTGCGAAGGATAGATTAGGCCGCGTGAGAGTGATATATTGGAGAGCACCAACAATAGTCCGATATTCCATGGGATCAGAAAGCGGTTCAACTGCTGTTTTGGAAAGTTTTTGACTAGAGGAGCATGGAGATAGGGCAGGTTTAGCATCCAATATATGTGTTCAACTGAGAAGATCAACAATATATTTTGATTGAGAAAGCATCAAAGTATTGTTGAGGATGCCTGCTTGCACTCCCAGAAAACAATGAAGCTTCTAAATCCTTCATCGCAAAGTGTCGACCCACAAATGAAATAACACTCTACAAGAGAGTGGATGAATTGCTCGTAACAATTATATCATCAACATATATCAACATATATAGCACATGAGAGCCAGCTTTGTAAATAAATAAAGAACTATCTGCCATAGATGCCCGAAATCCCATAGAAAGTAATAGACCACTCAGCCGATGAAACCAAGCTTGAAGAGCCTGTTTTAGTCCATATAAAGATTCATCCAATTTACAAACATAACTTGGATGAGTAGGATGAGTGTAACCCAGCGCTTGAGTCATATAAACTTCCTCACGAAGAAAGCCATGAAGGAATGCGTTTTGGACGTCCAATTGCTTAATTATCCAACCTTGAGAAAAAGCAATGGATATCACCAAACGAATAGTGGTTGGCTTCACCACTAGACTAAAAGTATCAAAATAATCTTGTCCAGGTTGTTGATAACATCCCAAGGCAACTAGGCGAGCTTTGTAGCGATCAATTGACCCATCGGCCTTCCTCTTGAGTTTAAACACCCATTGACATCCGATAACATTTTTATGTGAGGGACGAGGAACCAAAGACCACGTTCCATTCGAGATGAGAGATTGAAATTCAGAATCCATAGCAGTCCTCCAATCATGAGATTTGATCGCTTGAGAATAAGAGGAAGGTTCAGTGCTTGAGCTTAAACCTATAGTAAGACATAGAGGATGACGAGAGTGTTGAAAAGCCTTTAGTTTAAGATTAGCCGTCATAGAACGAGTTACCATAGGATGAGTGGCTTGCGGGGCAAGGGGTCGCCCAACTGATGTTGTCGAGCGGTTATGAACCGAATGCGTAGAGTCAGAATCAGAATGATCATGAGCAGTGGAAGATGTCCCAACAAAATTTGTCCTATCAGCAAAGAACAAGCTATTGCTCAAGTCAGGGATCGAATTCCTAGTTTGAGAATGCACCGACTAAGGGTGGGAAGAAGACCCATCCTGATCAGCAGAGAAATCCTTGTCATGATCATCAATCACTAAGGAAGGAGGCGAGCGACTAATAGCCACAGTTTGACTAGAATCAAAAGGCTCGACGCAAGAGGAATTTATGCCATGATCATCACTAGCTGAGGAAGGAGACCAATGACTAATAGCCATAGTTTGACCAGAATCAGAAATCTCCACGCTCGGAGCCCCCATGGCTGCGGGAGGAGGCAAGTGACTAATAGCTGTAAGAGGCATATACCCACCATCACCCGAGGATGAAGTGGGCTTGGATGAAAGCCGAAAAGGGAAGTCATCCTCGTTAAAAATAACATGGCGAGAGATAGAGACAGCCACTGGGGATGTGAAGACAGATATAGCCTTTACTTGTGGGATGATACCCTAGAAAAACACATTTCGCAGAACGAAATTCCAACTTGTTAGAGTTATAAGGTCGCAAATAAGGGAAGCAAGCACACCCAAATACCCATAGACTAGAATAGTCAGGAGATCGATGAAATAAGGTCTCCCACGGACTTTTGTTTACCAACATCTGTGAGGGCATCATATTGATCAATGTCATCGCTGTTGAAAAGGCAGCAGACCAATACTTCGAAGAGATGCCGGAGTGAGCTAGCAAAGTGAGTCCCGTTTCCACTATGTGCCGATGTTTCCTTTCCACCACATTATTTTGTTGAGGGGTGTGGGGACAAGAAAAGCGATGAGAGATGCCATGAGATGAACAATAATCATGAAATTGCCTGTTTGACAAATTCTCCACCATTATCTGTCTGAAAAATGGTGTCTGAAAAATGACCAATCAACAATTAAGTAAACGTTCCACTTGTTTATGAAATCGGACAAATAGCCCAATGACATCAGATTTGGCAGTACAAGAAAACAACCATGTGAACCGACTAAATGAATCAATAAAAGTAATATAGTAACGCATTCCATCAAAAGAGACCGAGGTGTCGGTCACCATATATCAGCATAAACAAGTTCAAGAGGCCGAGGAGCCCTATAGTAGATGGAAGAAAATGCAATCTATGAGCCTTTCCTAGATGACAAGCACCACAAAATCTAATCGGGGAATGCTGAAAACCACTCGAGGACAGATTGGGGCAGCAGGATGCCCTAAGAGTGAAAATGTGGCATAGGAGTTTGATAGTGTTGATCAAACCTATGAGGGCATCGAATTCAAACTGCTGGGTGACCATATTGCCTGCAGATCTGACCTGGTGGATAACCATGGTTCCTCCCCCGACCACAGCCACCCCCCCTACTGTTACATCCACCACCACGATTATGGAAGGGCCCTCCACCACACTGTGATGATGGTAGAGACGAATGACATTGTCAAGCACCTTGTTCACCAAATTTGCTGTTGGCGAATTGGGGGTGTTAAGATTCAAATTTAATAATTGTGATGATAGAGCAAGGCAATGTTCCTGGTTAAGAAGAAGGCCAAGAAGTTCATCAATGCCTAAAGGATCAGTTTGAGATGTTACGGACAGAACAAAGGGTTCGAAATCACTGCCAAGTCCCCCAAGAATGTAGAGAACAAGATCAGTGGCAAGGATGGGACGTCCAGCAGCAGCCTATTGATCAGCTAGTTCTTTGGCTTGATCAAAATACTCTGAAACAGATAGAAATCCCTTTTATAGTGTTTGCAGTTGAAAACGAAGTTGCATAATTCTAGATTGTGATGGCGAGGCAAACTGGCGCTCAAGCGCTGCCCACATGGCGTGAGAGGTGTCATGTCCACACAATTGCCCAAGAACACTCAGAAAGTATAGCAAATATGTGTTTGCTTATGGGCGCCCAAGTGGGCTGACCCATATCATTATTGGACCCGATATTGAGTTGGGCTCAATTATTCAAGTGAATCATATTTATCTGCTTAATATAACAATAAATCTAATTAATATATTCTGGGAATATATCTAAATAGATATCGAAAGATTCACCTGAGATAACTATAAATAAGGGTCCTCGCTTCCCCAATTAAAAAGACGGACTTGAATACACAAAAATACGGTTCCACACCAAGGAGAGAACACTCGATCTGTGGACACTCAATCGGTTTTCTTGTGATTCCGATCTCTTCGCGGATAGAAGACCGAAGACAAAGGCGAGATCCATTCGTTCGTGGTCCGATCGCTAAAGTATCGCTAAAGTAAAACTGTACACACGCTTCCGCTATACTTTCAGGTACTCTTTATTTTACAGTTTTCGATCCTATAGCATGTAGAATTGCTAACACTAACCTTGTACGAAATGATGTTGTGGGGGATCCTAGTAAAGGTACTAAAAAAGGGCCACCTACAACCAAAAGGAAAAAATCCGTATTTGAGCAAAAGTGGAGGAAAAAAGTTAAATTAGTCAACAAGGTCCAACTTCAAAATAACAATGCAAACAATGTTCAGGTATGTAATCTTGCACAATGATATGTTATTTTAATATACAATTGTCTTACTTGACGTATATACTGATGTTTATACACTATTCTTGTTAGGATCTAGCTATGGATACTTGTACGGATTTGAACCATAATGTCACGCAAGAGAGTGCAAACATTTACGTAAGTATAATTTAATCAACTTTTATGCCCTTTGGTTCCAATCATATATGTTACCTCATTGCCATGAAATTGACTGCTTGTGTTTGATTTTAGGTCTCTCAAAGTAGTGGGGCAGACAATGGTATGTGGTTGTTTAACCTCAATGAAGAACCGGTTGATTTGTGAAGGTATGGTAACCGTTAAGAGATTGGTTTTGGTATTTGGTATGTTGCATAGTGGATGATTTGTGATATTTGATATGTTGCACAGTGGTGAACAATGAATGTGGATGTAACATTTGGCAATGTTCATCAATTTGGCAACTATCTATGTGAATTTTATCATGTTGAAAAGCATTTTTGTAGTTAAACTCGCTTGAATTCATACAGGCCATATCTAGCAATACAGCTTCTGTATACATTATATCTTGTTGGCTATTAGAGTTTGCTGTACTCGTTTCATTTGGTGATGTAACAAGACATCACAATGTCTCCACTCTTACAAAACCCATTGATGATCAAGTTTCCAACTACTAAGGCAATATCACTCCTCAGAGGCATATTATCGAACACCTTCATGGCCTCTCCCGTCCTCATGAAATTTGCTTAGAGCTCCACCATCCCAATCCCGATTGAGCTAAAGCATCCAAACCCAAGTCTTAGTATCTGCCCATGAACACATTGCCCAACTCTTAGATCGCAGAGATTGTTGCAGGCCTTGATTCAAGGTCACAACTCATATTTCAAGTATAAAAATGGAGTATAAAAATTTTTCCAACAATGGGGTATAATATTTTATACCCAACAATGGCGTATAATATTTCATGGTTCGATTTTTCGAGCAAGCAGAATAGCAATGATGTGTAAATTTTTCATCTTCAATATCCAAAAAATTTCAAGCAGACTCCAATACCCAACAATGGCGTATAAATTTTTTTCTAACAAACTTAAAAAAATTTCGAGCTGAGCAGCAAGGGCGTAGTGTGGGCAATCGATGCAAGCTAGGACCAGGAACCACGCCAGAACAAGTAGCCAACACAGAGGTAGTGGAAGCTGATGCGCATTTTCTTTTCTTGTCAATTCTTTTTGCTCCCGAACAGAATCAATCTTTGTTTTTCATGATTTGATTTTTCAAGCAAGCAGAGCAGCAATGGCGAGCGAATTTTTCATCTTCCAGTTCTTGAGTTGAGTAATAAGAAGCCAAAATGTTTTACTTAGCATTTATGTTTCCCTCTATTTTTTTTTTTTCCATTTGGTGCTGTGTCATTGCACTCTGTACGAGGCCAATTACTTTTTTTATTTCTCTGTCTGACAGACACTTTACTGAAACAAGACTTGAGGCAATTGAATGAGATCAACACTTCGACCACATATCAGTATGAGTGGAAAGGGAAAAGTTAGAACTCCAAAGTGCATTTCAGGACTTATTGGCGAGTCCCGAAACTGCAGCACTCCGAGCAAATGTGAAAGAATTGAAGCTTGCAGAGGCGGAAAGATCATATCTTAGCCAGAAAGTCAAGGTCCATTATTTCAACAACACTGATAAAAACACATCTTTTTTTCATGCCCCAGTGAAGAGGAATACAAGGAAGTCACAGATTGAAGCACTTACTAAGGATGATGGCACATATACCACTTCTAGTCTAAAGGTTGCACAAGCTTTTATTGATTACTATAGAGAACTGTTGGGCACACAAGGCAGGGGCACGCATGGGACATGCACGGGACAACATCACCAGTGGCAACATTGTTATAGAGGATGACTAACAAATTTTATGCAACCCGGTCACTGATTTGGAGATTAGAGAAGCAGTTTGGAGTATGGGGGACGAGAAAGCTCCGGGACTAGACGGATACTCCACAGGTTTCTACAAACATTCATGGCACATAGTCGGAGGAGATATTGAGAAGGCAATGAAAGAATTCTTCCATAGTGGGCAGATAAAGCAAATCAACCATTCGATCCTAGTCATGATACCATAGCATAAGAATGCTAACCGGATGGATCAGTATCGGCCTATAGCATGTTGTAATGTGATTTACAAGGTTATATCCAAGATCTTGGCAGAAAGAATGGCTCCGGTTCTTGAAAAGCTAATAGACCCAGCTCAAGCGACTTTTGTAAATGGTAGGCTTATGAAGGAGAACATCTATCTTGTATAAGAACTTATACGAAGATATTGTAAGAAAAGAATATCGCCATTGTGTTTCTTCAAAATAGACTTACGTAAGGCATATGACACGGTGTATTGGGGGTTTTTGGAAGGCATGCTTAAGGCCTTGGCATTTGCGACTGCCTTTGTTTGGTGGATGATGCTTTGTGTTTCAACGACTTCCTTCTCCATTTCCATCGACGAAAATCTTCATGGTTTTTTTAAAGGTAGACAGGGATGAGACAAGGAGACCCACTCTCCGCATAACTTTTTGTTGTTTGCCTAGCATTTTTGTCCCGAGAACTAAACCAGCTACAATGTAACAACCTCTTCACCTATCACCCAAAGTGCAGCCAATTAAAATATAAATGGCACTACTATCAGTGTAGATGGGGTAAAGGAGTTTGAGTTTAGATGGGGTAAATGTTAGGATTTTATCCTAAAGACATGTAATAA
>JAOWBR010187748.1:0-10297 GCA_028571145.1 Dionaea muscipula | reverse complement strand
CTTGGCCTATGCCTCTCTCGGATCGAGCCGAATAGTGCTCCATGGCCAAGTAGTGAATGCCCTCCTTTTGCTTATAAATAAGCCCATCCCCCCCTTTATTTGCAGGAGGATCCCTCTCCTCCTCTGCTCGGACCGAGTCGAGTAGAACCGCCCGAGTCGAGCATGGCATTCGAGATTGGGCTATTGCCCGACTCGGTCGTGCCTTCCTCGGCCGTAGTGCCCATTCGGCGATACTTGTCCATCTACTTACTCTGACTGCATTGCATGACTCTTTTCCGGTTCTCCCCGTACTAGGGTGTCACCGGACATTTCGAGCACTTGTTGACTTAAGCATTGGAGCGTTCTTCCCGGGGTACCCTCTGACGTGGTTTGCTCGTCCATCTCAGGTCGTCGACGATGGGAGCACAACGCACGTGGACGAATTAAAATCACCTTCATATTGTCTCCTCTTCGCCCCCGAGTCAACCGGAGCCGCTCTCGTCCGATTGACATCGGGACTTAGATGTCTATCTTTGGAGGGTTCCAGGCCCTAGTCGGACCCGAGATCTTCCAGACGTAATAATTAACTAATCCGTTATTTGATTGTATAGAAAATAACATGGGATTATTATTCATTGAACAAAAATACCCTCGGCTCCCTCACGTCTCTCAACGTCCAGAACACAACCATTGCTTCCTCTTTATCAATTTTTCTTGTATACCATCGCTTCCTGTTCATCAATTTTTCTTCCTATTCATCATCCTTGACGTCATTGCAAACCAGATCGCAAGCAATCGACAATCAGATCCAAGAATTAGGGCGATCGCAAGCAAACCAGATCTGAGGAGAAGAAATCAACAAAAAAATGAGGGTGAACCAGATCGTATGAAATGAGGGCAACGATCACAAGCAAACCAGATCTAAGAATCTCAGGTTTGATGAGAGGAAATCCAAAAGATTCAAGAAAACCTAGATGGGTGAGAGAACAATCGACAAAAAATTGAATAAATCGAAACTGAGGAGAAGAAATCCAGATCTGAGGACGACCAAAATCATGAACAAGGTTGTCGACAACTTCACGATCGTCGAATTAGGGCAACGATCTTCGATTTCATCGTTCTTCAATTTCCTCAGGAACTGAACGAGGGGCAAAAGCTACTTTTCTTCCTTTTCCAGCCTGTGGGATATGCTATACCATACATCAGGTATTTCTATTCCTACGTTTCTGCTGGAAAAGAAGAAGCTGGAATATTAGTCCCATGGAAACATGTGAAAATCAAACAACGGATAAGGCATATCCTGGATAATTAATCTTATCCGAAATGTCTTATCCTTGAATCAAACAGAGCCATAGTGAACACTCTCAACAGTCAGAAGGGTGATTGGAAGCCGACCATCAGAACCGCAAATAAGTTGGCAGCCAACAGGGTATGAAGGAATGATGGGAGAAGATTGAGGTCGAGGTCACCTTCTCTAAACAGTTTTGATACTAACTCCGGTGACAGACTTAGCCGCTTTAATATTGATGGTGACCGTATTTGTTGTTCCTTCGAGACTGACAGAGTAAGAAAATGACATTCAAGATCATCACAGGGGATGACAACTCTCATTCCCGAACTCCTATGAGAAGGGATTAGGTGCGGGAGCGGAGACAGGGATAGGAGTGTGCAACACATCCCTTTACTAGGGAAGTGATGGGGGACTACTACCGGACAAAGTTCGGCTTCCGTCCCAGAATGCTTATGATGGGGCTAGGGACCCAGAAGATTATCTGAACTACTATGAAACTCGGATGAATCTTCTAAATTTTTCTTATTGGCTGATATGCAGAGCTTTCCCCAGAATGTTCAAGGGGGCATCCAGACGATGGTTTCATCACATCTCGACTAATTCCGTCTCCAACTTTGAATAATTCGAGGACAAGCTCATCGCTCAATTTGCTAGCTCCATCGTCTTCGCTAAAACAACTCCTAATCTGTTCGAGGTGAAGCAAATGACAAATAAGTCCCTGAGGGATTTTATATTCCGATTCAGCAAAGCCTATGTGAAAATACCAGACCTGGAAAAAGATGTGGCCACAACAGCAGTCATGACCGGTCTTTAACTCGGACCTTTTCGGGACGACTTATCCATGCAGGTGCTGAAGACCTTCGACAAGCTTCTGAAAAGGGCGAAAAGATATATGGCTCTAGAACACCTGAACAGTAACCTCCGAGAGGAGGTAGATCGAGGATGTACTATTGGCAGAGATGACCAAAATTAGGAGACGGCAAGCTCGAGCCAAGATATTACCAGTAGAAAATGAATCTGATATAGGGCTTGTGTGCTTTCACCGCATGTAAACCCAGAGATTAATAAATAAAAGTGACGTGAAATTCATTTGGTTTCAATCATGTCATGTGCATTACGCGAAATAATTTTCATAAAAGCATTGCGATTTAATTGAGTCCGCAAAGATCTGGTAGTAAAAAAAGAATCCAAATTTTAAGGCACAAATCAGACAGAGGACTTGGTGTTCGCGGGTCACACCTGATTGTGAGAGAATTAAAACGAGTTCGAAAAGGCGTGGTAGCCATAAGGTATCTAAATCCTAAGTCGCAAATCAAGCCAAGGGCTTGGTATTCGTGGGTTATGCTTAATAAAATCAGGTTTGCAAAGGTCTGACAGTCCGAAAGAATCTAAATCGTAAGGTGTAAATCAGGTTGAGGACTTGGAATTCACAGGTTGTGATTAATTTCGAGGGATCAAAATCGAACTCGTAAACGCTTGATAGCGAGAGCAAATCCAATCTGAGAAAATTGCTTCCATTGCGCGAACCAAACTAAGGGCCCGGGGGCCCAGCTGAATTATGTCGCTAGCCGACTTGCTCCACGGTCGTGTAGTCGAACAAATCATCAAATCTCATACCTTAAACTCTTGACGAATTATACTAAGGGGTTGGGGGCAAATGATATATCCAGAAAAAATACGTCACGAATTGACCACATAAAAGGTGGTATAAGGAACACGTGGGGGCGACAATGAGCGAACGGACGTGGACACGCGGAGACAAGAGCGCGAACCGAGGACGGAAGACCCTTTGCGGATGAAGGATCTGGCTCCTAGTAACCCCCATGGTTTGCTCGTCCGGTCAGAGAAGCTATGGAGATTGTTGGGTTTTTTGCTCCTTTGTTTCTATCCCACACATCATATAGGAAGGAAATAGAGGTGAAATCTGAGGTATATAAAAGAAGGGTTAGACTTTTGATTTAAATACATCCGGTAGAAAGCCTAGTTAATGAATTTTGACTCTAGGTCAAATTCCTTTGTGAGGTGAAAGTCGATCTTTTCAAACGATAAAGCTTTGTGGACGTGTTTAGGGTGATGAAAGAAATTATATGATTGTAATTATTCACATAGTGGATTTTTTTCTCTGATCTGGCAAGTCAAAAATTTCATTCTTGTGTTATTGCCTTCTATTTTCTAGATATTATTGGAAGGAGATCCTCGTGTGCGTATTTAGGAGATTCAGATTTTCAACATGGGCCTGGGTTGGGGTGGTTCGTCGGCAAGTGGGCATGCCGACAGAGGTTGGTGGCGGCGGTGAGCGTCAACATATGGTGGTTGTTGACGGGTAGAGGGTGTGTATTCATACGGCTTTGATACCATGTTAATGAACCAACTGTATTAAAAAGTCAATTTTATGGTAGAAGATCCTTGAAATATATTTAGCACATCTTTTCATGCGAATGCCTTTTTGGGTTTGAAACGTGGATTGTGCACTGACTCTCCTCATATCAAGTGCTAAATAAATTAAGCGCATTCGCAGGATTCAAACTCTTCACTTGTTTTTTCATCAGATTCAGATACCATGTTGTTGAAGACAGAGAAAAATAGGAAGGCTTGACCCATCTCAATGGGTCAACAAATTATTTATATAAGTCTGATGATGAGCTATGCCTATATTATATAAACTCAAAAGTCATAAAAACACAATGGCCCAACACTACAAGATGCTACAAGGGAACTCGCTTATTTGTCTAGGAACTGATAGATTTATTGTAAGAAAATGAAAATGACGACCAAGAATAGACCCTATTGCTGCAATGAGCTGCAGAAACTGCTGGTAACCTTCAGCTTTCATTTCTGTTGATTATTTGATTACTTTTATGCTTTCTAGAGCTTCAACTACTTGTGTCATAGAGGGACGGGTATGAGGGTCTGATCTGGTGCATTTCATTGCCAGTTGCAGTGCCTCATAAGCTGCTTCCAGTGAACACTCGCCCGTCATGTCAACATCGATGATGGTATTGATCAGCTTCTTCTTATTCGGTTGACCAAAGAAAAGCATCTTCTTCCTCCTCCCGAGTTGGGACTTTGCCCAATCCACTATGTTCATTTGCCCTTCAGGGAGTCTTCTATCCATTGCATGTCGGCCTGTTATCATCTCAAGCAACACAACTCCGAAGCTGTACACATCACTCTTAATGTGGAGGTTACCTGTTGCAACATACTCTGGCGCAACAAATCCATATGTGCCCACGAGGTCAGTGGTCTCCACATATGAGTTCCCATCAGATGGCCCCGGTATAGCTAAGCCAAAGCCCGTTATTTTGGGGTTGTAGCTTCCGTCCAGAAGTATGTGGCTTGTCTTGATGTCCCTGTGTATGACTGGGTTGTCCAAACTATGCAAGAAAGCAATACCTCGAGCTGCTCCCAATGCTATGCTGATTCGTACGTCCCAGGTAAGCGGCTCCTTGTAATGACTTTTCTTGTTAAATAGGTAGTCATCCAAGCTACCATTCTGCATATATTCATAGACAAGAAACATTTCCTGATCCGTCTTGCAGGTCCCTGTCAACTCAATCAGGTTGGGATGGGCATTCATGGCTAAGACGTTCACCTCCGCCTGCCATTGATGGCCAAAATGACTCGTCAACAAGCGACACCTCTTGACGGCAACTTTTAGTTTAGAACCACCTGCTGCAACAATTCTAGACCCACTTTCACTTTTCACGGTGGGCACTGCCTCCTCGTCGATCCATCCCATGTATGACCGACCGAATGGTCCTTCACCTATCAATCTATCTGGACTGAAGTTTTTTGTGGCCCTTCTTATCTCAGCCAAACTGAAAGTTCTCAACGTTTTTTTGGTTGTCGAGCGGCGGGGTTGCTTGAAAATGCTAGTGAGAAAGCTGGTTGGTTCGCTTGAGTAATCATCTATCTGGGTCTGGCTTGTGAGTTTATTCCATCATCGATGCATCTTTTGTTATAGGAGTGTAAATTGCCCTTTCAACTATTGGACAATTATCATTTTGTTGACTTCACTTCACGCGTTTTCTTTGGCTCCTTTTTTCTTTTTTGTCTTCTGCCTGAGTATTCCTTGAAGTCTCCTCAGCTTTTGAGTTGGTCATGGTGTGGAAAGATCACAGTGCGTCATTTTCATTTTTCTCCATCATTTTCAGGTCTAAGGAACCACTGAAGAAAGGTCTGCAAGTACCCATTACAATTGTTGACATATCTTGAACATATATGTTGAGTATAACATATGATATCTTCTCTTATATCTCCGTGTTATACACTAGATATATTTGTTATCATATTTTCAATCTATTTTTATCTCGTACCTCCTCCTATATAAAACGATGGACTCTTGTATAGTTTAGTTGAATATGAGTTTATGCAAAATCTTTTTCTATCTTTTATTTTAACATGGTATTAGAGCTGATTTTCTAAACCAAAGGCGCTGGTGAATGGCGTCTCTCGTAACGACAAGGTCGTCCTCTTCACCAGCAATGTCTGAGGGTTTAGTCCTTCTCGATTATCCCCTGAAAAAATAGAAGGAAAGTCGTTGATGGTGAGCCTATGCTTCGGGAGCGAGGGATCCATGGGGCAAGCTCAAGGCTTTGCGTTCAGTTTTTGTTCCGGTTTCTATTTTCGGTTCTATTCCGGCTAGAGCTTTGGGTCTTTTTGTTCCGGTTTCTATTTTCGGTTCTATTCCGGCTAGAGCTTTGGGTCCGGCTTCTGTCCTTGCTTATGTTTTTGTTTCGGTTCTTATTCGTTGTGATTTGGTTTGCAAAATCAAATCGGCTTCCTCCCCCATCTTGAGTTCGGAGAGTGAGGATGGTTTCTTGGTCTCTTACATAGTTTAGTTTAATCTGAGTTTATACAAAGTCTTCTACTTTCTACGCCAAAAGTAATACAGAAACTTACTAGGATCACTTTACAAACACCTCCAGATCATAGATGGAGCCACAATTGTAATTGCTAAACGATCACACGTAAAATATTTGCGTGAGCATAGAGTCTACATTATCACTAATCAATATGTCAACTACCGGTGAAAAATTTCCATCTACACATAAACTGCAATTTAAACCCGCCCGCTTGGCGCATACTTCAAGTGTGCTAGGCTAGGCTATGTTTCTGTCAATACGGGCATGGCATGGTGCCCCCGCCTGATAATCAGAGAAGGGGAACCACCTGTAGGCACGTCTAGCACACTCGAGTGTGTTGAATAGAAGCATGGCGACTGTCATCGGCCCAACGCCTCCAGGCACTGGGGTGATAGCAGACACCACAGGCAATGCTTCCTCATAGCACACATCTCCGATTAATCGGTAACCTTGCTCACAACTTGGGTCCTATGCAAATATATATTAAGCTTTTATCAGAATAGCAATGAGGAGGCAAACAAACAAATCAGTTTGCATTTAAATTGCTGTAGGACAGATAATTCTTTTCTTTCTGCCAAAAGTCATTTATAGTTTGATTATATATGTTAGGCAAGTTCAAATATGATTCAGATAGTAACAATGTTCATACTAGCATGGGATGGATGGATGATCAAGACTCGCCATCTATCAACTGATCATACGTACCATACCTCAATTGGGTACGTGCCGACATCAATGACTATAGCACCAGATTTTAGCCAACTTTTTCGAACAAGATTGGGAACACCCACAGCGGCAACCACAATGTCAGCTTCACGAGTGATCTTTTCTGGATTTCGAGTAAAAGCATGCACCACACCAACAGTGGCATGGTGCCTCTGTCCAACACATGTTAAAGATAATAAAATTAGGCAACACATTACATTCCCCAGTATAAAAGGGAAGCGTAACTTTTATACTACAAGATTTTACTACCTGCAACAACAAAGAAGTAGGTAGCCCGACATTGTTGCTTCTCCCGATAACTACAGCTTTCTTGCCCATAATTTCCACGCCGGACCTCAGCAATAACTCAATGCAACCCTTTGGAGCGCAGGAAATAAATAATGGCTCCCTTCCTCTCATAGCCAAATTCCCTATATTCAGAGGATGCAAACCATCTACATCCTTTTCTAAGCATACCATGCTCAAAATCTTCCCCTCGTTCAAATGCTGTGTCATTCAACTGTAAATGTCAAAATTTCGTGCAATAAGAGACAGAAGAAACCCACACGGGCATGAGGCCTCATGCCCGAAAACACTAATTCACATGAGGCCTTATGTTCTTAGCACACGAGGCGAGGCCTTTAGATATTTCAGTATACAATGCTGTAGTGTACTGGACTAGCTTCAAATAAATGTCAAATTAATACTGTCAAAAGTTGTGAAAATTACTTGAGGAAGAGGAAGCTGTAGGATCACACCGTGAATAGAAGAGTCCTCATTGAAACTCGACAGTGCACTAATCACTTCTTCTTCTGTACAAGATTCAGGCAATTCAGCAACCTCTGTCCTGAATCCAGCCTCTTCGCAAGCTAGAATATTTTTCCGGACATAAGTTTGACCTTCTCTTCTTTGACCAACTGAAATCACAGCCAAGCCAGGAACATTTCTAACACACCTCTTCATCCTGCTCACTTCATCGGCTATCCTCGACGTGATCTCTGCAGCAATCGCCTTCCCATCGATCACAACACCATTTTGATGATTAGCTGCTGCTGCTGCAATTAATTATTTAAAAAAAAAAACATAAAGAAAAACAGTAAAGAGGATGAAAATTCAATGGGAACCTGAGAATTGAGAAGTAGATGATGAGTCAAGGAACCAACTGTAACACAAACATAAACTTATGATATATAAGAGGCTCAAAAAAGGATTTATGCTTTAACATAACACACCCCTTAACATGAAAGCCATTGGGCGGGCATAAAACATGGACTACACAGAGGTCCATATAAACAACAATAACCACAACGACTGGCGGTAACAAGATTCAAAGTCATGATATCATGTTAATAAACCAACTTTAACTTTAACAAAGATCACTAGGCTTACTGTGATATGGTAAGGATGGGGATTGGAGACAACCGGAGCCATGGGTCCAGACGTCGGGGACGTCTAACGAGACGAGAGGCGGTGACTTGAGTATCGGGGAGTTATCCTCCTCGTATCCAAACGTGGAGGTGCTGATGGATCTCGATGTCCATGATCCATATCCGACGCAATTCCTCAAAACCCATTCGCCACCGCGCAACCACCCCTTCTTCATACTTGTTTATCTACCAACCTTGAAGGCATATGATATGGCTCTTACGCATTGTTTTTTGTCCACCGGTGGAAACCTTACCTAACCTAGGAGAAGAAAATGAACTGCTCAGGCGAATCCATGAATCATGATGATGTTACTTACCATCAAGACCTGAAACCATGATACTAGAAATGTTTTGTTTGCTCCCATGATTGTCGACTCCAATCCATTGTAAGTTCTAACATCATAAGCACAAATCCTAATTCCGACAATTAACACGTTCATAAAACTAAATTACAACAATCGCAACAACAAAGCAAAACAAAACAAAAGAAGAAGAAGGGGAGATATCAATAGGTGCGCAATTTTAATTTTCTTGTGTTTGCTTGGAAATCAAATCCCTACATGGGGTAGCATTCAATTACAAGGCAAAACTGAAAGCTTTACTGTAGAGAGTAGGATATGCGGAGGAAATTATAGTTTAGGCGAGGAAGATGAGAGGGACTCACCGGGTGGGTGGCACTGAGGAGACGGAGAAGGAAAAGGAAACACAGCAGCAAGGGTTGCTCCACCGCGAGAGGAGAGGCGGACGGCGATTGGCGGCGGCGGGGGTGACTACCTGCAGGTAGAAATTCCCGACCGCATAGAATGAGCAAGAGGAGGAGAGGAGAGAGCGAGCGAGGGATGATTCTCAATCTAAACAATGAACATCCTCAGCAGTTAAAAATATAATAAAGACTCAATCGTAATTAGTGGATAAATAATAAAAATATTATGTAATGGTTATTAAAATGTGATAAATACTAAATTAAAAATATAAAGAGTATTATTACACAATATTTTTATAAAATTTATTAACCACCTAAAAAAAATTATGACATTTTTTTTGGCTGCTGTGGTTACTCTTCCAAGTCCCAAGCTTGTCAGTAGCCAAATCTGGATCATTCTCGTCCATGGTTCTTGAAGTTTTTCATTTTCTTCTGAAAAAAAGATTTTGGATTTTCCAAAACAATGCAATGAAATTTATTTAATGTCGATAAAACCAATTCTCCCTATCAAAACGGACGTAAATTTTCACAAGAAAATGATGGAGAATTTTATTCGCAAAGCCTCGTATTATTCCTTCCATTTTTGGCATTTTTTTTCCTGTAAGAGCATCCACGCGTGACTAAAAATTATATATTAATTTTTAATTACTGTAATTAAAATTATCCATCGAAACAAAAAAAAAAGACGATTTTTATCTAACTTTTACTTAATGTCTAAATAGTAACCACAATGGATATATTAACTTACTAGTTAAATTTAATATCCTTTCATTTTATTAATTACATCTATTTTTATTTTTATTTTAATTTCATTCATTTCTATTCCATACTCTTTTAATTTAATGTCTTTTTTTTCTTAAAAAATCAAAAATGTCAATTGACTGACTAAAACACTAACCACAATTAGTAAAAATTTTAACATCTGATAAAATTAAAAGATAACTTACTATATCCAATATATGAAATAAAATCAATTTTATAACTTAGCTAGTTAACATCTGATTAAAATTCTACTAATTCATCATCCAATGTGGATGCTCTAAGCTAAGGATATGCACTTACAATTTCTCATATCAAATTGTTTAATTGTAAACGGGATGAGTATCAAACCGTTTGCAAAAGGAGGCTTTTAATACCACCACCTCCACCCCAAAAAAAAAAGAAAAAAAAGGATTACAACTAGGATGAATACGTTGTTTTATTCTGAAACTGGTGGCACATGAGCTAAATAAGTTTGTCGCCGGAAATGGCCATTTGTTATGGAAAATGGCAAGGACCATTTGTCATATTTTGGCTATGAATAGTGTATTTGACAAAAAAATAGTAA
>JAOWBR010187737.1:0-10297 GCA_028571145.1 Dionaea muscipula | reverse complement strand
ACATAAAACGTAAGAATCTCAACCCGTGTAATTCATGATATACTTCTCATTCAAAAAGAACAGGACTTAAATATATACGATGGCTATACAGTGTATGCCGACTGTATGGAAACGGAGGGTGTCAAGAATTTATCAGGATCCAATAAAAGGTAAGTGCACTAAACACTCACCTGGAAATCAGAAGAATTTATTTCAATAACTGTACGATCTCTGTCAACTAGGAGATTCGCCTGAAAAGAAATATAAATCTCGAATTACTACAATGCCCACCAACTAAATCGATTTATTATGATGTGTCTCATTCATGTTTATAATAACATAATTCCCAAGACACCACTGTTTATGTATCGATACACACACTGCCCTAATTTCTTTTCACCCATTTATATATATATAATATGTAATAATTAACTTGGTTATTAAGTGTATGCTTTTTATAGAATTCTTGGCACAATAATACTTATATACTATTATATAGGTGGTTAACTATTTTTATGTAGGAAATCAGCAATTTTATATATATATATACAATAGTATATTATATGCTATTATATACCATAGAAATCCATAATTTCTTCTCCCCACTTGCAGACCAATATATTTAGGTGTATGTACATATAATATATATATCACTGCCACACGCCACCCCATTTCTACAATGCACCCACTGCCACACCAATTTCCACAAGTCACTGTCCACTAGTACATACATATATATATAAATATTAACTCAACTAAGTATATATATATTGCTGCACACACTACTACCACACGCCACCAGCATTTCCCCCTTTTTTTTTTGTCCACTTGCTTATACATCAAGAGTCAAATATTAATCCAATTAATTATTTACCCAATTTTCATCTAGTTGTTCCCCAGCACGCCATAGCCATGGAAAGTTCACAGACCCACCGCAACCATCACACACAAACACTCCAGTTTCTTCCTAATTAGCCGTCCAAGCATACGATGACAGGGAAGGTACTGCGCCGAGATTGGAAATTAAGGACTCGAAACAGGTAGTATTCAAGCGGCACTCACCTACGACGACACCAGGCAGAAGTCGACGAGAGCAACGGCAAAGAGCAAGTATCGAACCAAACAATCGACAACGTGACCTCTGCTTCTGCAACCGAATAGATGTCGACCGGGAACTTCGTTGAGGAACACCGTTGAGACTTTCGAATCCATCAGTGGAACAACGAACACCACCGAGTTTGAACCACCACAAATCGGTTACCACCAGATTCGAACCAATCTGAAACCATGAAAGTGAGAACTTCGAATAGTCGAAGAGCACGACTAACACAAAATTCCAAATCCATAGAAACACAAACAAAACCTCAAAACCTATTACAAATCTACCCAAAATGAACGAACGAGGCTCTGATACCACTTGTAGAGTGGCAGTAGAAGCAAATCGAAGAAAAAATTTGGCGGAAGACAAATCAAAATCGAAGAGCTTCTTCGATTAAGAAAAATCGAATATGAAATTCACTCAAATCAAGCACAAAGTGTTAACAAATCTCTAAAGAGATACAAATGAAGTATGGATTCCAACAAACACACGAGAGAGGAAATACAATCGAATCGATCAACAAAACTCAAGAAGATCGATACTCAAATTCCTTCCAACTGCTCTACACAAATTGAACCCTTAGATGCCTATATATACATATCAAAAGGGAATCAAACTAAACTACCAAATGAATGAGAACCATTCACTTTGTAACTGACTATTTAACTGCATTGATCCACGTGGCCGGACGTGGAGAAGAGATTGCCGGAGAAGATGATCAACAATTGCCTCGGGTGAGGCTTTTGCAGAGGAGAAGACAACAGGATGAACGGTGAGTTTCATGTAACCAAAGGCCAAAATGCAGCACTTTGCTGCAAATAAAGGAAGAGAATCAAAACACAGTGTTTTGTGCTCAAGAAGCCCAAAACACTGTGTTTTGTAGTCACAAATGAAATATGGACAATGTCCTGTCCAGGTTCGGTCAAAGCCCATAAAGTTATTTCGGACTGAATAATAATCAGATGGTGTCATAAATATCACATTCAGAAGTGATGCACAAGAATAAAAAATGGATAGAGAGATTGTCTTCCAATTGAGTTAGGCAGCTTTCTCCTTCCAACTAATGATGCGAGAAACTTCATGATCAGATGGAGAATGTTTTCAATCGCCATATTCGCCACTTCTCTTGAACAAGTTCCTACTGCCAAGCTTTAGAAGAATCCTCTTTTGTTGGGCTCTTGTAAATTGCTCGGCTAGTGTGCTAAGTTTTCTATACATGTTATATCTTGATTTGCCTGTATGCATGTTTAAGTTTATCCCCCCCCCCCTTCCTTCCACGACCACTTAAGTTCCTATGACTTCTTAAATTCCCAAGCATATTGTTTTGATCATCATCACGACCACTTTCCACTAGGTGTGATCGGCAACACATATGTGCAGGACACATGAACTCCGATAAATATAGTATATTGCCTGTCAGCTACTTAACACGTAACACACGCAACAAGCACTGCCCTAATCTAATAAGAAAAGATTAGGTTTGAGCTAGATATAATAACATAATATATAATAATAAATAGCAATATATATAGCCAACATATGATAATAGATAACAATGTATGGTAATGTATCAAAATTTTTTTTTTACCCTACTCTTACCTCTTTCTTTTCTCTACTCCTCTCTATCCATCTTTCTTCTCCTTTATCACTTCCCCTACCCCTATCCCCTATCCCTATCCCTATCCCTATCCCTACCCCCTACCTTTTGAGCACTGGAAACTATTGCAACTATTGACAAAAAGTCTCCTGAAGCGGTTGAGGTTCGGGTAGCTGGCTTTTCTGCTGCCTTGGTTTGAGCTTGTTCGGTATGAGCTTTATCTAGAGTGGCATGGTCAGTTAATCGACATTACATAGGTTAGATTCACCATCCTTACGAGGGGATTTGAAGACAGAAGAAAACTCGTATATAAAATAAAAAGATGAAACTCAGCTTATTCATATGAAAGTTGAAAACATTTATCTCTGTTACAATTTATCCCTTCACCTAAAACAATTCTAACATTTTCATAAAATGTAATATAGATACATCAATAACGGTCACAGACATAAGCAAAAATAAAATAGTGACTTGACCATAAATTAAATCATAATTTCCAACAACTATATACCTATACCATCATTATCGTCATCGTCATGACCGTTTCCCACTACGTGAGATTGACCATACGTATTCGTATTTTTCAATTCACTTGATGTAAAGCATTCACTATGGTAAGTTGCAACATGATAAGTTCCGTACGAATCACTTCATCATAAGTCTTTTTCAATCTTCCCCCATCTCTTTTACCTTCCAGTATAATGCGGGTCTTATCGCAGTCTGATAAAATTTATCTTTCAACTTTAAAGGTATCCTTCTATCACACAGAATACCTGATGTTGCTCTCTATTTCTCTTAACCTGTATTATTCCTGTGTGTTACGTCCGTGCCAATCTTTCCATTCTCTTGGATAAGAGATCCTGAATACTTAAAACTTGTCCATCCTATGAACACCTCATCCATCCACCATTACTTGTGGGACACCTTGTTTCTCACCCTTAAACGCACACCCTTATATTCCGTCTACTTCTACTGATCCGGAGTCATTTAGTCTCCATGGCTACCGTCCATTTTCTCAACTTATCTTCAATATCTTCTCGAGTCTTATCCATTAAAATAATATTATTTGCAAAAAGCATGAACCAAGGTGCTTCCTCACACACCTCCCTCTCGATCTCGTCTAGGACTGACACAAATAGGTACGGGCTCAACGTTAACCCTCTGATGTACACCAACGGTGATTGGGAAGTCACGAGTGAGCCCTCCGGCATTCTTGACACAAGTCATCGCCTCTGCATATATATCCTTAATAAAATCAATATATTTTCTACTCGCGCTTTGATCACAAGGTATCTGAGTGCTGTTGCTCTTGGCATTAAATTTGTGAGGTGTGTTATTGGATGCTGATGATTACCATATCTACCTGAATACAAATTCCATTGTTTTCCTGATAAAAGCATGCGAAGTTCAATATTGTTTTTGAGTCATGATTGATTTATTCATGAATTTTTGCAACCTGTGGTTGAATGAATTCTCTTTTCTTCCCCCCCCCCCCTACATTAGAAGCTTGGTGCTTGCAAATCGATGCCCCCTTCTATGGTTTTCTTTTATCCGTATATCTTTGCTCAGTGAATGACGTTCTTCATTCGGCTAACCGTTGTATCTACACAAATTTGCAGACTTTGTTGGATGTTTATTATCATCCACGGTTCCTTCTTATTTATGTTGTTTTGAGAACATTGTCTCATCTTCATATTTCCTAATCGTAATGTGTACGTGTTGTCTGCACTAAATGTTCTTGCTATCTAATTCAGCTAACTGTTGTATCTACACAAATTTGTGGACTTTGTTGGATGTTTATTGTCATCCACAGTTCCGTCTTATTTATGTTGTTTTAAAAACAATGACATGTCTTCATATCGCCTAATTGTAATGTGTACATCCTATCTGCACTAAATGTTCTTGCTGTCTGGTTCAGGGATCAGCAGAAGTGGTTTACGCCAAAAGAAGTGATGCATTTGCTGCTCTTAGGCGTTACAATAATGTTCAACTTGATGGAAGGCCTATGAAGATTGAAATGCTGAACCATAATTCTGAAGTACCTGCATCTCGTCATGTAAATGTGATTGGAGGCATGAATGGATGGACTGCCAGGAACGTTGTCTTGAAGTATGTTACCTGATCTTTACACTTCTATCCTGTTTTACTATGTTTTCTTTTGGAGCTCTTGCTTTTCAGGTGTACCAGACTTCCTATTTAGATGAAAAAAAAGATTTATGATGTAAAGAAATGTCTTCAGAGTAAGAGGATGCAATTTAGTCATTACCATCCATATCCTCTACACGATATATGAATAAGGCATAATCATAAATAAAGTCATAGGTATCTCTGGCCTCTGGGCACAAAGTATACTAGTAGTGATATTCTCTCCTTCATGATGCAATTTAGTCATTACCATCCATATCCTCTACACGATATATGAATAAGTAGCATAAACATAAATAAAGTCATAGTTATCTCTGGCCTCTGCACAAAGTATACTGGTAGTGATATTCTCTCCTTCATGGCTGGCGATTTCGGACAAAAAGATGACTGGTGATCTTTATGTATAATTCTGGCACTTGGTTCTCATCATATGCTGTTGATGATACCCAATATTAGTTTAGTCTAACTCGCAACAGTTTGCAAAATTGAAGCATATAAGATGAATTTTGATCAATGATGGGAAGGTATCTGAAGTGCTTAGAATGAAGCATGGTGGTCTACAGGGTTTTTAGCTTGCTCCTTGCAATCTGGTAGGCTATAGTTTACATATTTTTTGAATGAAGGTATTTGTCAATTTAGCTGAAGTAGTGCCTGAATCTTGCTTGGTTATGTCGCAGTGCTGGATGTCACTCTGTATTCCATCAATTTCTTCTTGACTTTTATCGCAGTAATCACCTAGTCAGGGAAGAGGACTTACTGGTTGATTGCTAGCAGTGATGTTCCTAGTCAATTTGAAGGAGACGACTGCTAGGGGTTTTGCATGTCGATTTAGCTCATTTCTGTGGCTTATAATGGTCTCGAATGCTAAATTTGCATTCTGAGATGTCAATTTGTTTTGGATATAGGGCATTCCTATGCTGTTGTGGGATTATATTTATCTTATCATTGGATGTACGCTGAATAAATTACGTAGATCCTTATAACTGGTTGAATCTTTAGAAGTACCCTTGTTTTGGGTTTGGTTGAATCTTTAACATGATGGATGATATAGGGTGGGTTTCAGAGATATAAGGTGCTGACTACTTTTTTTTTTGGATGTTTGAAGTACCAAGAAAATCAATAGATCATATGGCATGGATGGTGTTCAGATAAGGTTTTATAGGGTCATACAATCAGAGATTAAGCAGTTATTACTTTTATATTGAGAATAATTGTTAAAAGCTGTTTCATTTATCTTTGTCTTGTGTCCTCTTTTATCAGATGGATTTTAATTTCTGTGGAGCAAATCCCCTGGATGCATTCATCAATCTAAAGAAGCACAATTCCTTAAGTTGTGTAATCATTTCGCATGTAAAAATAGCCTTTTTTGTGTTTATCATTCGACAGGAAGAAATCTGGTCTTCTTTCCTCCGTACTTTCTGTTATTGCTTCATGGCATGGCTAGAAGCCGGAAAGAGTGCAATCAAAGTCTTAAGACGAGGCAGCTCGTAACTGAGGGAATAACAAAAGCTGAAAGCTGAAGTTTTCCCGAAGGCCACTAACTGTAGATATGTAATGAAGCTTATCTAGTACACCCTAGGTGTATGGAATAAGCATAATGCTCGTATTTATGGCTTGATGAGAATAACTTTTTTATATTCTAACTTTCATGAAGTATAAACCTGTAGCTCAATGATATAGTAAAATAGACAAATTATCATGATTCAACAGGCTAAGGAATTGAAAATGCTCCTTCTCCAAGTTTTGTATCAGCTTACCTTGTCAATAGAATGTCATCAGATTTGATATCGGGGAAAATTTCTCCTCGAGACACGTGGCCAAAGGGTCCGAGATTGGACCGTCCGATCTGGTCCGACTGAACCCGAGTCTTTGGTCAAATCATTGTCAAACCCGGTCAATCCCAGTCAAATCCGGCTGAACTCATCCTGGAAGATTCCCCATCTCGCCACGAGCGCACAAGCGCTGACCGTTCGTTAATCGGAGCTCCGGATTACTCAAACGGACCTTCCGAAGTATCCGATGCAGACCGCTCGACTAGACTTGCCCGGGCTGCTTGCCCCTGCCTCCTTGCCCGGGCTCTTTGCTTGGTCTTCCCTCTCCTCCCATGCCTATAAATAGGCCACCACCCCTTCATTTTTTGGGACTTCTTTTCCCCTCTCCCCTGACCGACCACGCCTTGCCAAGAGCACCCCCCTCCTGTGCCAGCCCGAGAGTCTTGTCCGTCACCCTTGCTCGGGTGCCTGACCTACACGGTCCCTTGTCCGGGACCCTTGCCCAGGCAACCTGCCCGGTCCCTTGCCCGGACAACCTGCCCGACCTCCTCCCTGCTTTACTAGCCTTGGCCATTTCTCGACACCGCCTCGCTTGGCCTGCCCTCGCTCCTCTTAGACGTGCCTCCCTCGGTCAAACGCCCGCGCAACGATTCTTGCCCTCGTGGCCAACCCCACTTAACTGTTCTCTCTTTCTCGCTACCGGTTATTTTGGACACTTGCTGACTTAAGTATCGGAGCGGTCTCCCCGGGGTCACACCTTGGGGTACCCTCTGATCTGTTTGCTCTTGCCCTCTCAGGTTTCCAGGTTCTCTCGTCTCTCTTGTAGTCGATCAGAATCACCTTCGGATCACCTTTTACTCCTCCCTCGAGGCGATCGGGTCCTCTGTGCCGGCCGGAGCAACCTCATCCCAATCAGACCGAGACTTTTATGATCGTCTCTGGAGGGTCTTAGGTGCTGACCGCCTTAGGATTTTTTCAGGAGTATCATTTGGCGTCGTCCGTGGGAAACGACCGAACAAGTCACGCCATGGTGATCTCGATGTGCCCAAAGAGACTTCGCAACCCTCGTCGTTACCGATTTCCTTCTCTCGTCGATCGCATTGACGATGCTGGAGATTCTCGTAGTCCACGAGCCCAAACACAAAAAGATCCCATCACTCGAGAAGAGTTCACTCAGATGATGACCCAGATGACAGCGAGGATCATGGTAGAGATTCGGAGGAGACTGCCTTCTCCACCACCCGAGACTGCTCCGGAGTCCCCGATTCGCGCAACTCCCTTCAGAGCCTTAGCTTGGGCCAGCTAAGTGGTGTAATTATCACAAAACTTCTGGCCACAACACTAAGGAATGCCGAGTGCTTCAAAACCGACGTGCGGCCAGACAGCCTCCTTCCCCTGTTAAAACTCGTCGCGCTGGCAGTAAAAGGCGTACTTTCTGTGTGACACACCCCCGACACAAAGCAATGTCAAGTGCTCAAGAGGCGAGCAGAAAGGCTTGACAGATGGAGACGCTCTAGACAACATGAGCACCCTCCTCCTGGCAGTTGCAGATCTATCTCTTCGACTAAAGAAAGGCGCGACAAAGGACCAAGCCCTGAACCCGAAGAACGAAAAGCTTCAACTGCTTGGGGATGAATATCACCGGTTCTGATAGCACACGAACTCCCCAGGAAAAGAACAGAACCGCTACCCACTGCAAATGCCTCGTCATCCAGACAGAACAACAAAGGCATCGCCCTCCGTGAGAAGTCATCTCAATTCCAAGAAATTTCGCCGTCCACTGAAGCAAAAAGTAATCAATCAAAGGACAATCGCTAAAGCCGTCCATCGCCTCCAAGCCTCTGTCATGCAGGACTCACTGACGAGTCCTTTTGTATTTTCTTTCTTTTTTTTTTGTCACTTGTATATATTTGCTTACGTTTTTAATAAAATTTGAGACTTACTTGAGCGTCGGAGGGGCCCCCCGAGGGTAAACATTTTGGACCCCCGCTGATAAGTTTGCTGCATAGTATAGGTCTCAGAATGCAAGCGATTGCTTCTTCCGCTCACAACAGCATCAATGTTGCATATCCGACCATGCCTCAGGCCCTCAACACAACCATCGGAGTTCACACTTCCGCAACATGAGGTTCTCGGTGATATTCACTCACCCCTTACTTCTCTTTTCTCACAGAAGATAATAATACAAGGAACACGACGAAGTGAGGATTTTCCCTTGCGGAGTAAAGCCAACCGGACCTGTCTCTCGTCTATTAACAATGCCAGATGGGGACAGGCCCGTCCCACAGTGAATATGAGCCGGTCTTCGTCCGCATTTTATCCCACTTAATCTAGGTCAGAGCTGACTAGTTTTCTACCTTTGCAGTCCGAACTACGTTCACACTACGAAGTTGGGGGACTGATGATATCGGGAGAAATTTTTTCTCGACACACGTGGCCAAAGGGTCCGAGATTGGACCGTCCGGCCTGACTCGACTGAACCCGAGCTCTTAGTCAAACCATGGTTAAACCCGATCAACCCCAAGCAAACTCGACCAAACCCATCTTAGAAGATTCTCCATCTTGCCACGAGCGTACAAGCGCTGGTCGTTCGTCAATCGGAGCTCCGGATTGCTCAAACGGGCCTTCCGAAATATCCGATGCAAGCCGCTTGACGTGACTTGCTCGGGCTGCTTGCCCGGCCTCCTTGTCCGGGCTCCTTACTCGGTCTTCTCTCTTCTTCCATGCCTATAAATAGGCCCCCACCCCTTCATTTTTCGGGACTTCTTTTTCCCTCTCCCTTGACCGACCAACCCTGCTTAACTATTCTCTCTTTCTCTCTCTCTCATTCCTGTATTCTTGCATTTTCCGGTTCTCCTCTCACGCAGGAGCTATCGGTCATTTTGGACACTTGCTAACTTAAGCATCGGAGCGGGCTCCCTGGGGTCGCACCTTGGGGTATCCTCTGACCTGTTTGCTCTTAGTCTTTTCAGGTTTTCAGGTTCTCTTGTCTCTCTTGGAGCGGATCGGAATCACCTCCGGATCATCTTTCAGTCCTCCCCCGAGCCGACCGGATCCTCTCCGCCGGCTGGAGCCGCCTTATCCCGATCGGACCGAGATTTTGATGATCATCTCTGGAGGATTCTAGGTACTGACCGTACCCGAGATTTTTCCAAGAGTATCAAGATTATTGATGTTCTGACTTTTTTTTTGTTCTTCATCTTAGTAATCATTTAGAGGACTTTTAGACCCTGAACTGCTAATGATAAAATGCAATTTTCTTATCAAGGTCTCTCTCTGCTTCCAATTACACAACTTAATGGTAATATTGATTTTTTTTCCCCCTTGTTTTTTGTACACTGAATCATCATTTTTGTTCGCCATTGCATGTCAGATGCCTTTTAGCTACTTCTTATACTTGGCCGAGATTTATCGGATTAATTTATAAATGATGACTTGCCAAATAAATACTTGCAGTCCCAGGATTCAAGGGGGATCGCAGAATGGCCAGGGACCCCAGGGTCGACTTGCACTTCAAGGTAGCACAGGACTGAAGAGCAACGGTCAAGGCCAGGGCCGAAACAGGGGGCAGGGTGGAGGCAGAGGGCGTGGCCAAGGAAAGAAGAAACGCACTGAAAAGTCTGCTGCTGAGCTTGACAAGGAACTAGACAAGTACCATGCTGAGGCCATGCAGATTTAGCGCATGACGTGGACTGGATAGAATTC
>JAOWBR010187726.1:0-10300 GCA_028571145.1 Dionaea muscipula | reverse complement strand
GATGGAGAACTTGAACAAGTTACAAGTGGAGCTGAGGAACAGTTTTAAAATTTTTCAGGGAAAATAGAGAAGTTGTGTTGTTAAAGAATTGAAAAGGCTATTGGCTACTAAAGAGGCCTTCAGCAAAGAACTAGAAGTTCTTAACCTTTTTGGACATAATGAATATCTATCCTTTAGCATGAGGGGAAGAGTTGTGAGGTTTGTTAAGTTGAGTTTATCCTTTTTATTTTTTTGTATTGGCGCATCACTAATTGGACCATGACTACTATAGTATTATATATGTTTAAAATAAATATAATTCATGGACCTTCTACAATAAGGTTGACCTTTTGGTAGAGTTGGTTCCTTAACATCATATTAGAGCGAGTGTGACCAAAGATCGCGGGTTCAAATCCTATGAGTGCGACCCCCATTTATTTAACACTTGGTATGAAGTGGGTCAATGTACAGTCCACGCTTTGACTCCAAAAGAAGCATTCGAGTGAGGGGACTTGTTAAAATAAATAATTCATGGCCTTCTACCATAAAGTTGACATTTTTGTAGAATTGATTCCTTAACAATATATGTAATGGAGAGCCTACTTTGCGAGGTACACTTTTTCCGCAAATCCATTTAACAACATATTTCAAGGATGTTATGCCTCAAATGTAATCATCATCAAATCATAGTATAACCATCTCTGTGGAGCTTAGCCTGAGCTTGGCCGGAATTCAACTTGAATTGCTCTGCCCTCTATTTGTTCTTAATTTGTTCAGTCTTACGTCAAATTGAGCTTGGATTTCTCTATCTTAAGCTATTAGAACAATATAATTTTTAACAAAAAGTCACACCCAAGCCGAGGTTATCAAGATAGTCATTAATAGTTGACAATAAAAACGACAACAAATCAAGCATGGACACCTACATGCATTTGTGCCACTCCTCCATCTTTTTTCATTTCCTCCATAAGTCATGGTATGCCATATCATACTTCAAAGTCACTTTCAAACTCCTTTTAGGTCTTCCTCTTTCGCTTTTAAGTTGCACCTCTTCCATTACTTTACATCAAGGCATTAAAAGGTCTCCATTCACATGTCAGCACCTTAATCATGTCTCTCTCATCTTATCCTCTATTGGTGCTAACCCTAATTTTATGTCCTACAGCATCATTCTGAATTCTATTTTTTCTAGTATGCCCATGTATCCACATTAATATTTTCATCTGCTCTACACTCATTTTTTGTATATGTTGCCCACTTAACTCACAACACTAAACACTTTGTCTCATACAATATGTCCTATAGCATCATTCTGAATTCTATCTTTTCTAGTATGCCCATGTATCCACATTAATATTTTCGTCTGCTCTACACTCATTTTTTGTATATGTTGCCCACTTAACTCACAATACTAAACACTTTGTCTCATACAACAGTGTGCTGAACGAATAATCATTCTATAAAACTCTCTCTTAAACTTTAAAAGTACTCTAGGCATAACACTCCTAAAGCGCTCATTCTATTAAGTACATACCCAAAGGATAGAAAGGGAATGAGAGTGGAACCATACAAGAGCTGGACGTGAAAGTTATCCATCACCAGTACACCTATAATAAACCATAGTTACTAGATTCGTGATACGTTCCAATACGTGGTACGCATACGGATACGCAGTTCGTTGATTGGAGAAGAATCACATTCGTGAGGGTAGTGTGAGTGAGTATGTTAGAACACCCGATACGATATTTTGATTTGTCCTCTTTTTTTCCCCTCTCAGTATCTCCACTCAAAATTGTCTTCATGTTAAAAAAAAAAATCAAATATTCATATCCCTAAAATATAGGACACCAACATCTAAAACTTTATTGAATTTCATAGAAAGATAAACATAGCGATAAAAACCGATTATTCTTATTAGCTGATGAACTTCTCAATTCTTTCAATTATCCTTTTGCTTTGCTCTGGAAACGAAGAGCCAGTCTCTTCCCCTATCTCTCTCTTGAGTCTGATTGTCTTCTTCAAGCTAACTCAGAAAGTGTTCGATTTACAGCCAACAAAGAACCATTTGTGTCCCGCTGTGAATCAGTACGTAGAAGTTCGCATTTTAAAACGTACGAACCGATAAGCGATACATAGGCATTTTAGAGAATCAGGTAACTATGTAATAAACTATAAGTTGTGAAAAAAAAATAGATGTTTTCATCTATTTCATTGTCTTCCATCCATTTTCATTGCCATCCTCACGGTTTATATGGATTGAACATAGAAATGAAGGAAATGGTATTTGCATCTATTTTCATTGTTTTCATCCATTTATATGGATAACATCAAGTTTTATATGAATTTTACATGAAAAGGTAGAAAACAACATGTTTTCATCTATTTACATTCTTCTCCATCCATTTTCATAGACATCATCAAGTTGGATTTCACATAGAAACGAAGACAATAACATGTTTTCATTTATTTTTCAAGGTTTATATGGTTTTCACATAGAAATGAAGGAAATAGTATGGTTGCATCTAGTTTTCCATCAATTTAAATGGATATCATCAAGTTTTACATGAGAATGAAGAAAACATGTTTTCATCTATTTCCATTCTTCTCCATCCATTTTCATAGACATCATCAAATTGAATTTCGTATGGAAATGAAGGAAGTAGCATGTTTTCATTTATTTCCATTATTTTTCATTCATTTCCATGGATATATCCTATGGTTTTATATGGATTTCACATGGAAATGAAGATCAATGAAAGTTAACCCTTTTTGACCAAAAAAGAAAGTAGAAAGGAAAACATATCTAGTTTGAAAAACAAGCTAGAAAATATGATCCCCATCAATGAATAAAATACTTACCCAAAGGATAGAAAGGGATTGAGAATGGTACCATTCAACAACTGGATATGAAATTTATCCTTCACCAGTACACCTCTAGATAAACCATGATCAGCATACTCGATCTCATAGTCGCATTGATCACCAGGGTCATGGCATGGATAGTTTGGAGGATGTTGGACAGAGGCACACAAGGGATCTTTGCACTGCACAACGTTGTTCCGGGGCTTGTAGAGACTGTGAGGTCCCTGCTTCAGAGTTCTATCACACTTTAAATATGAAAAACAAAAAGATCCTTTTTCTTCTCACACACGGAATTTAACAAGAATGTACCTTAGGGCAATTGACACAAGGAGCATCACATTGTACCCAAGTGAGGTCACTCCCAGTATCAATATCAAGATCATATGGCTTTGGAGATTCGCCTATGTTTACTCTTACAAAGAAGTACCTACACGAGAATTACATATATCAATTTCTTGCAAGTAGCAGCAATGACATGATTCCAATGTAAAGGAAAACCTCTCCTTTCAATTATGAGTGTTACCATGACTAATGGACTAACTTTTCTCTCGCCTCTCTCTTACTTTTTAGTCCATAAGTGAGTCTATAAACTTATGAACTAACTTACAATTTTTTTAAGTTATTAACTAACTTATTGAGTTTATTGGAGTAATTTTTCACTTTTAGTCAATAAATTTTTATGGACTGACACTATGGACTAAGATAATATGCTCATTGAGGATGCTCTTAGCAAAAACTAATTCCGAATGAATGAGAATTGCCGATATTTTGTTAAGTCAAAACTGTGAGAATTGGAGTGAAACTCCCAAAATCCACATCGGACTTTAGGGTGGCGGCGTTGGTGGCCGAACGCCAGTGGTCCCTCAAGTTATTTTTATAATTAGCATTAAATGGCTATTTATGGCTGGTTAATGTGGTTAGTTAATTGTGTGATTAATTTGAGCAAATAATTGGTGTTAATGGCAGGTTAATGTGGTCAATTAATTGTGTGAATGTTACGACCCAACAATATCCAATAAGGAAGTAAATATCTCAAGGATTTCAAAAGTGGCTAGAATTTGTAGGGAATATTAATTATAAAAATAAGGAATATTTTCAAATAAATAGATCTCATGTATTACTTTTCCTACTAGTAACTTTCCTATTTTAGCACTCGTAGTATTATATATGCATGTAATAAGCTGTCATTAGAGACAAGCAATAATTAATGAAATCTCCTTCCTATTATTTGTCTTCGACTATCTTGTTGTTGCTCATCCCCTTCCTCTTCTTTCTAGTCCCCTTCATCTGTTCTCCTCCTCATCTCTCTCTCTCTCTCTCTCTCTCTCTCTCTCTCTCTCTCTCTCTCAACCATCATAGCTCCACCTCGCATTACCCGCTCCCAGGCCCAAGCTTGTAATAAATTGGTATCAGAGGTGACTCTCCCTGGACCTAATGTTAAAAATATCCTGTTAGAAATTTCTATTCAAAATTAAAAAAAAAAACCATCGTCATCATGCCGAATTCTCAAGCCAATAACATAAGAGCTGCTCTAGTTGAACAAATGGTAGCCGCCACAAATGAGCGACTGAACAAACTGCTGGATGACACAAGTGAGTGATTGACCAAACTGCTGGATGACATGTTCCACACCATGCCCCTCAAAAATTCAGACAACAGGCATCTTAGCGTGAGCATCGTGAAAGAGATATATCCGATTACAAGGGATGTGCTTGATAAAGTATTTTCTCCTCATGGACAAATCGAAAATATCTTTCATTATAAGACATTTTCTACTTCGGTTCATTTTTCTTGCTATAAAGATTTCAATCATGCCATGGATGCTCTTAATGAGAGATTCATATATGATGGATGTTGTCAATTAAAAATTGATTTTTTACCATACAAGTCATTGCCTCTTCAATATTAGAGGGCCCAACACCAAACAATCCAAAAACCACTTTTCCAAATTTGCCTTCAGTTCCCCCTAACCCTTATCAGCATCCATCTTCAACCAAACCCACCAAAACATCAAATCTGCTCTCCCCAACACTTTCTTTGCCAACTGTCCTAAAATCCCCAAATCCCGACTCCTCATCATTGTCTCCCATGGTTGGTTAATGAGGTTGTGACTATTCCAAGATCCCAACATGATAAGAAATCTACAGGAACTGTTCGGTGAAGCCGGTGGTTGAAGCATCTCCAGCTGATTTTTCTTCCAAAATTGATTATGCTGCTGACCTTTTCAGCATTGTTTCTATGGATAGTCCAAGTGAGATCATGCCTAAGATTACAGAGGATTTTATTATATCCACATTTGCTCGGATTGATGATCATGGCGAAACAGTGGTGTTGCAAGAAAAACTCATTCCACCTGATTGGAAGAAGACAAGTTGGACAATACAGCCCGCAAGCCAGGCCAAGGGATATTCCTTCAGTTATTTACTATGAATCTCAGTGTGGATCACCCTACAGCACTGGACATCCTGCCCAACAAGTTTCAGACTTATTGTCGCTCCAAGAGCGGCTCTTTAAAGAGCCAACAGCCCTACTTCCACCCCTTCCTCCTCCTCCATGGACTTCGACAACTTTTATTCATTACTATTATTGCACGAGACAATCATGGACGAAGCTTCCTTTTCCTGCCCTTAAGGACAACAATATCCAATAAGAAAGTAAATATCCAATAAAGAAATAAATATCTCAAGGGTCCCAAAAGTGGCTAGAATTTACACGGAAGATTAATTATGAAAATTGGATTATAAAAATAAGGAATATTTCCAAATAAATAGATCTCCTGTATTAGTTTTCCAACTAGTAAATTTTCTATTTTAACACTCGTAGCATTATATTTGCATGTAATAAGTTGTCATTAGAGGTAGATAAGAATTAATGAAATCTCCTTCCTATTATCTGTCTTCGACTATCCTTCTAGTTGCTCATCTCCTTCCTCTTCTTCCTAGTCCCCTTCAACTGTTCTCCTCCTCCCTCGTCTGATCTCTCTCTCACAACCATCGTAGCTCCACCTCCCGTAACAGTGAATAATCTAAGCAATAATTGGACATTAATGGTTGGTTAATTGTATTATTAATCTGAGCAATTAATTGGACATTACAAGGGATTAATTAGGCAATTGATGATTAGCATTAATCAAATAATTAAGTGCATGTTACGGGAGTTACCAATACGATTAATGAGGGAATTCATCAGCCAATTAATTCCAGAATGGGAGTTACACATGAAGAGGCTATAAAAAGGGTTGTAGGTGAGGCATACTTAAATAACTCAACACACAATTCCAAAAAAAGCTTTCAGCATCCCCCTCCTTTCCCTGCTCTTTGTTTGCCAGTGTACAACACTGTATCTCAGAGTCATTCTTTTGAGAGAGATCTAGTTTATGTTTTGTTTCCTGTTGGTAGCAATTCTGAAACAAGCCCCCATGCAATGTCATGAGAAGTTTGATGAAACCATGTTGTCCGATGGCTTTGAGATCAATGAGAGTGACAGATACGTCAATATAAAGGACACAGGGGATGATTATATCATTTTGTGTTTATATGCAGATGGCATACTCCTTGTTGGTAGTAATGATCAGATAAATAAATCCACCAAGAAGATGTTGAACCCTAAGTTCGATATGAAGGACATGGGTATAGCGTGGAGTGATGATCTCCAGAATATCTAACGGGCTTGTTTTATCTCAAACACACTGTGGATAAGATACTTGAAAAATTCAACAAGTGTGATACCAAGGTGGCAAAGACTCCTATGGATGATGTGAATCTACATCTTGCCAAGAATAAGGATGAGGGAATATCTCAACTCAAATATCCAAGGATAATAAGGAGTCTTATGTACCTGATGAATTGTATTACGTCGGATACGGTCTAATGTGTGAGTAGACTGAGTTGTTACGCTACTAATCTATGGAAGAAACACTGGATGGCTATTACTTGAGTATTGCGCTATTTGAGATATACTCGTAGTTATGGGCTACACTATACAAGGTATCCAGCCGTTATAGAGAGCTATAACTATGCTAACTGAATATCAGTTATTAAAAGATACAAAGTCCACGAGTGGATGTGCTACACCAATTTTCCATGAGTACAACGATTTCCGAAAATCATGCAAGCAAACTTGTATTACACGCTCTGCTATGGAATTGTAGTTGATTGCTTTTTGTCTCGATTTACATCGATGGCAAGTGAGTTCAAGGCATCATGTCCGCTACAAAAAGCTTGTAAATAGGTTTTCACTAAAGAAGGTTCAAAACCAAAAGCTACCTATATTGGTATGAGGATTTTCAGACACGGTCTCTCTCTCGAAGTCTGCCTTTTTCTCTTTTTATTTACAGTCAATTTCATTCATATGGTGGGCTGTTGGAAATTGGTTTTTTCCACTATGAAAAATCAGTTTTTTAGCCAAATTTAAGGCCAAATTTAAGTAGAACCCGAACGTCGGGTTTGAGGCCTACTTATTGTAACACGTTCTTGGCTATGTGGGTAATAACACCGTAAAGACGATTCGCCAAAAAAATTCGAGTGAATGAGAATTTTTTGTCAAAGACTACCGTTTTGTGAGAATGAAAATGACACTCACAAAATCCACATCGGACTTGGGGCAGCGACAGTGGTGGCCGGGCACTGGCAGGCCAGTGCTCCCTAAAGTTATTTTCATAATTAGCATTAAATGGTTAATTATGGCTGATTAATGTGGTTAGTTAATTGTGTGATTAATTTGAGCAATTAATTGGTGTTAATGCCCGGTTAATATGGTCAGTTAATTGTGTGAATAATCTAATCAATTAAATGGACACTAATGACTGGTTCATTGTATGATTAATCCAAGCAATCAATTGGACGTTACAAGGGATTAAGTAGGCAATTGATGATTAGCATTAATCAAGTAATCTATATAACAAAGCAGGACATAATTTGAATTTATCCCTCTCTAAGTTGTCCTACATGGCCAAAACAAAGATTCTCATTGGTTATCTTCTTCTCTCCTCTCTCACATCACTTCACATGATATTATACACAATCTATAATTTATTTTTCTTCTATATTTCACTATATAATCTACAAAATATAAAAATATTATAGTCAAAATTAATCATAATTTTTTATGAGGATCAAAACGAGTCTAATGTTGATAGAATTTTTATTCTTTTTTATTAAAAATATATATAAAATGCACAGCATGACACGAGCACGACACGAGCACGGATAATTTTTGTGACAGTAAATAAATTTGTAATATTCACCGTGTTGTTGGCACGGGTAATTTCTAGTTAACTGCATATGTTACGAGAGTTACCAATAGGATTAACGAGGGAATTAATCAGGAAAATTGACAACTAGGGATTGATTGGGTGTGCTCATGCTAACTTTTGTGGTTGTAAAAGAAGTTAGACTTGATTTCTTGTTCTGTTTCTATTTGTATTTCTTTGCTAGTTAAATTTCAATATTTCATATGTTTAACTATAATAATACTTCTTTAAAGTTCCAATATATTTGGATCTTTGGGATTTTATATTTTGAAGTTATAGGTTTGCATATTTGGATTATAATACCTAGCTATATATGAATTAATTATCATCAATTTAGGTAGTAGGTATCCCAGAGTCGTTCTTTTGAGAGAGAGAGAGAGAGAGAGAGAGAGAGATCAAGCTTTTGTTTTGTTCGTTGTTTACAACAGTTCTTGATGCGGACCTGCTGAAGCTTGTGCTAGTGTATCCTGGGATGTGAGCATTTCCAAATCATCTGCACCTCGGTGAGGCCACATAATCACCTTGAGGACATAGTGTCCAACATGAGCCCTAGCACGGTTCCTTCTCTTTATTACAGTATCATATTAATGCTGATTTAACTTACTGTTTTCATTTGCTGCAATCCGGTCATTGTACTTACTATAATCCAGTTATAATCTTGTTTCTGTTTGCACCATCTGCATCTCTGTTTGTTCTACACATCTAACAATCATACGCCGCCGCCACCTAGACCTTGACTATGTACCTTTACACCAAGTGCAAATGCTAGTTGGCCGCAATCGGGTCCAAAATGCCAACAATTACTCTGCCCAGTCGCATCAAATAGATCAAAGGCAATCAAAATTACAGCTACGAATCTCTGCGAAGTTCGCAGAAAGATGAATTAAAACAGAAGATACCACAAAAATTGCACAAGAATCTCCAGCAAGTTCATAATAGACATCTAATAAAGGAAGAAAAGGAAAGGCCTACCCCTCAGGGTAGACTCGACCACCAACAGGGAACACAGCTGTGGATCCAGCAATCTGCTTCTTTCTGGGGGCAGCAGCAAAACAACCCTGAAGCAGAAGAAGCAGTGCTGCAGAAAACACCAACACCAAGCACAAACACCGCATGGACACAAATAGATCCATAATCGTTCACCGCCTTCCCCTTGAACTCCAGAAATACAGTGGAAATTTCAATATCTGTAATCGGAGGATGAGGATTACGCGAAATCATTTACTTGCGTTGGCCGTTGTACTCTCTTCCCCCCCTGCCGTCTGGTCCACGCGCCAATCTCTGCCTCCCTCTTCGTCGATAGTGTTTCAGGTCCCCTCCACGTGGGTGTGCGAGACAACTTTTTTTTTTTTTTCCTATTTCATCCTTTCAGTAATATAACATCGTTTTAAGTCCCTTAAAATGATAGTATACTACGGTCCCTTGTCTGTCAAGCCAAAAAAGAGACAGAACAGTGATATGTCACCGTTTTGTCATTTTTTACCCAAAAATCGAGACGGCTCTTCTTCTTCTCTTCGATTCCCTATTCTACCGTCGACACCACTAAACTCGACCACCACCACCTCCTTCGACGATGATCGACGACCACCACCGGAGTCGCCTATCACTATCGTTGAGACCATCACCACCGCCAAGACCACCAACGCTGTCGCACACCACCACTGTTTTCACCACCGTCGCACACCACCGTTCTGTTTTAAACCACCACCACCACCACCAAGGTAATTGTTAAATCCCCTTAATTTCAGCATGATTTGTTATGTTTATTTGTTAATTCTGTGATGTTTATTGTTTCGATGAGTTTGAGTGTACAAAATTGTATGAGTTTGGGTTTTTGTGGTGGTTTGTGGCTGCCGGAGGTGGTGGTAGGCTGCGCGGGGTTGTTTTGCAACCCCCGGGTGGTTTGAGGCTGCCGGGGGTGGTGGCGGGCTGTCGGAGGTGGTGGTGGGCTGCCGGAGCCCATTTTCGATCACCTTTGGTGGCTCGATGGCTGCCCGGGATCGTTTAACGGTCTCCGGGGTGTGCTGTTTTTCCTGTTGTTATTTATTTTATGTTCATTATTTGTTTAGGATTAAATTAGTTAAGATGATTTTATGATAGAGATTAGTTTGGTCGCCGTTAATTATTAGTTAGGTTATTATTTGATATAAATCGACGAAAAAATGATGTAAATAGAGTAAAACGTGCTAAAACGTTGGAATTTTGATA
>JAOWBR010187715.1:0-10300 GCA_028571145.1 Dionaea muscipula | reverse complement strand
TGGCTACAAAAGAGTTTTTACTTTAGGGTGGCTAAAAAAGAGTTTTGTGTGTTGAGAGTGGCTAAAAAAGAATTTCCCTCTATATATTTTTGCTATCTACTTTTGACAATATATATAGTTAGTTTGTTAATTACATTTTTTGTTATTTTAAATCCTAACTGTTTATATGTGTATATATATACACACTATATATTGTGTATTTTTATAGCAGTACTAGTAGTAATCCGTACTTTCGGCACGATGAGCATTTCAGTTTCTCAAATAAATTTCAAACAATTTTAAAAATTAAAAAATAAAAAATATATTAGATAATGAATGAATAGTGGATAACACGTATACCGCACGAAAAAAATAAAAACCAAAAAATACCAATAATTCCCTCTTCCTAATTGCCCCTGCCTCCCATCCCAACCCCCAATTTTAAAAAATTGAAATACGATTTTATATGTATAATATACGATTTTATATGTATTTGTATAGGGTTTTATATTGTATTGTTTATTCCCCTAACTTCCATGTAATATAGATTTTTCTACTGAATTTTTTAAAATTAAAACGTACTATACCCGTACGTTTGCGTATACGTTTTTTAAAAAACTTGTGTTTTTTTACTTGTTTTTTTAACTCGTACTTTTAAACAAAACCGTATAATATTAGTACGGACGGATTAACGTTTAATATCCGTCCCATTTTTTACTAACTAAGCGCTTTACTGTGTGAACTCTCTCATTTGTTAACTGTTGGCTAGGTCAGGTGGATTGTTACCATCGTCACGTACGACGATGTCCTGAGTATGAGTCTTGCGGGACTCAACTCCAGTTGTAACCTAACTACTTATAATGTATAAAGTATGATTAAAAAAAACCTCTCATTTGTCCAATAGCCCTTGTTTAAATGGCGAGAAGCAAACTCATACTACACAATACACATGGTCTTCACGGCCCATCAATGATGATCCAATTTTCCGCAGAAAATGGCTAGGCCCATCCAAAATATGGGCTCTCAGTTGGGCCTAACCCAGCCCAACAAGTCTAACGCAATAGCAAAAAAAAAAAGAACATGTTATGTTTTTGTTATTTACACGTGGAATGCAGCTATAGGTCAAATGACGTGTAACTGCGACTCGCCACTCCAACCCCTCTGCTTTCTAAAACAAAACGATTTCGGTTCTCAAAAACATGTTTTCTAAAAACAATTTTTTAGAAACAACCCTCAAACGCACAAATTCAATCGAATTTGGTCGGAAAACAATTCTCAAAAACAATTCTTTCAATTGTACACGATTAAATAATTTAAATCTTGATGATCTTTCCTGGGGCAGGATAATTTGGTTGGAAAAGCATGATTAATCTCATAAAGTTGGCACCTTTGATCGACATGATCGCATGGAGGGGGCTCGTTTACACTATATTTATTCTTCATTTTGTTTTCGCTTGCCAGTTTCTTCTTCTTCAGCCATTGGTCTCTGCTCAAGGTAACCATCCTTCTTCTTCTTTTTTCAAATTCTTGCGGCAGATTCAGCTACCCCTTTTCCCCTCTTTCATTTGATTTTGGTTTCAATATATTCTCAATATTCAATGTTTTCGATTGGGGTTGATTTGCAATGTTGATAGTCTAATCATGGTGAGGCTAAGAAATTAGAGATTTTTCGGTATTGGGCAGTTGAGGCAATTGAGGTTGAAGTAGCTTAGTGTGTCAACATTAAATATGTTTGGTTTTTCCCATCTGGTGAATCCACACTGCTTATGTAAAACCATTCTCATTCCATGGAAGAGTGTAAATTTAACTTTGATTGCATAGATTTTAGTTTATTTATCAATTGTGGTGATCATTGGTATGGACATAAGGTGAGATGGTGATCCCTATTACATATGCTGGTGTGAGCATTTTGATGAGGTCCTAGTACTGGCGATCCCTAATCATTGTTACCATGCTAAATGGTCGCAGTGGTGTGAAGATTGCCATTTATTTAATTTGACGAGCATGTTAGTGATAGACTTGGGCAACGATGGAGTATGCTGTTTTCATTAATCTGTCACCTCCTGCATCTGAGAAGGGCTTTCTGTTTCATTGGAAGGCCTTCTCTAAGTCTAAGCAGAAGTTGCAATGCACCTTTTTGGATGTCATGTGGTAGAAAGATTCAGTAAAAATGGCCTTCATGGAATAATGTTGAACTACGTAAAAGGGTGTTCCCCGGTGCACAATGGCTCTCCAGCTAGTGTAGGATACGGGAGGTCCGTCTTACCTTGTATTTTTTCTAAGCGGTTGTTTCCATGTTTCGGATCTGTGACCAACACGTCTCCGATAGCCAAGAGCTTGAATTTAAAAGAGGGGGGAAAAAGGAAGGAAATATCCTTAATTAGCCTTTGGCATGTTCAATGTTGGAAGGTGCATATTAGCTCATCAATCAGAGGATTTTGTTGTGGGTATATTGAAGATGTATGGCTATATGAGCTGTTATGCACTGTTTTTTATCGATTGTTGATTTTTAAGTATCTTGAAGATGCAGGAGATAAATCTGTACATACAGCTGAATTACTAGAGCGAGTATCTCACAATATAAAAGTAAAACGTTATAGCGAGGCCCTTGATGATCTAAATGCTGCCATTGAAGCTGACCCTTCACTCTCAGAGGCATATTGGCATCGCGCTTCTGTGTCGCGCCAGCTTTGCCGGTATTATTAACCCCCCCCCCCCCCCTTATATGTGGTTATTTTCTTGTCCCAGATTTTGTCATCCCATGGCCATCCTGTGTTTGTGTCTTTACACCGCAGAGGTCTCTCACCTTAGTGCTGAGACTTGTTCTTGTAGCATGTTGTGTTTCTCGAGTTTTTGGCTAACTATTACAATGAGCTTGCACAAAATAAGGTGCTCTTTCAAGATTTGAAGTCTTGTACAATGTACTCTGATATGTAGGTATGAAGAATCAGAGATTGACTACAAAAAGTATCTTGAACTCAAACCTGGAAATTCAGCAGTGGAAAAGGAGCTGTCTCAGCTACATCAAGCACAAAGTGCTTTAGAAACAGCGTCTAGTCTTTTTGATTCAGGAGAATTTAAGAAGTCATTGGAGTATGTTGACAAAGTTGTTCTTGTCTTCTCTCCTGCATGCCCAAAGGTTATTCTCTTCCTTCTTCGCATCTTTTCACTAGTGATGTCATTTTGTGCACATTTCTTTAATGAAAACCTCATTTTCCAGGCAAAACTCCTGAAAGTGAAACTGTTATTAGCATCCAAAGACTATTCAAGTGTCATATCTGAGACTGGTTATATTCTTAAAGAGGATGAGAATAACCTAGAAGCTTTGCTGCTACGTGGTCGTGCCTATTATTATCTGGCAGATCATGATGTGGCTCAAAGGTTTGTTTTTCACAATGTATCCTATTGGCTTCATGCACTTGTTTTACATTGATCCTATCAATGATGGTGGCTAACATTTTGTGTTAGATCAGACATTATCAGAAAGGTCTTCGTCTTGACCCAGAACATAGTGGACTGAAGAAAGCATACTTTGCCCTGAAGAATCTGCTCAAGAAGACAAAGAGCGTGAGTGGCTTAAACAGTGTCATGCTTTACCTCTTTTGTGGCAAAAATAGCTTCCCCTCACTATACTGGGGTAGGGTGGGTTTCTAGGTGCAAGCTCCTTCATCTCCTTAATGTGAGACAACCAAACCCTGCTCAGAAAGGTCCAAAAGTGGCATATGCAGAAGAAGTTTTTCTCTAGCATTTTGGCTATATGATCGGCTTTGATGTTGTGAAGTATATGTAAGGCAAATGAGAAGTATTAAAGAACCAACTCTATCAAAAGATCAACCTTGTGGTAGAAGACCCATGAATTATATTTATCTTAACACGTCCCCTCATATGAATGCCTCTTTTAGACTTGAAGTGTAGATTGTGCACTGCCACTGACTCACCTCATACAAAGTTCTAAACAAATGGGGGTCGTGTTCGTAGTATTCGAACTCTTCTGCTCTGATACCATGTTAAGGAACAAACTCTACTAAAAGGTCAACTTTACAGTAGAAAGTCCATAAATTATATTTATCTTAACAAGAAGATTAAAGGGCAGTGTAGAATACTGCAAATAGCATCAGTTTCACAACTTTCTTCTGATATTATCATTGAATGATCCACTGTACACAGGCAGAAGATAACTTCAGCAAGGGTAAGCTGCGTGTTGCAGTTGAGGACTATAAAGCAGCACTTGCACTGGACCCTGATCATATTGCACACAATGTCCATCTCCATCTTGGTTTATGCAAGGTTTCAGTCAAGCTTGGTAGGGGAAAAGAAGCTTTGGATAGTTGCACGGAAGCCCTAAACATCGATGCAGAGCTCGTTGAAGCGTTGCATCAGGTTAGCATTTGCTTTGAAATTGTAGCAGTCCAGTGTCTTGCCATTTGTTAGATGACTGTGAGTTGTGAACCTGAAGCGGACCATGAGGTGTGTTTTTACAGAGAGGTGAAGCAAAACTCTTGACAGAGGACTGGGAAGGAGCAATCGAAGATATAAAAGCAGCGGCAGAGAAATCACCGCAGGTATAATTTACTCCAAAAATATTCATTTCTAAGCATTGATATTTCTCTAGTTTGTCCGTATGATTGATCGAGTAAATGTATGTAACGATATGATATTTCCATGTTGTAGGATATGAACATCCGAGAAGCTCTAATGAGGGCTGACAAAGCGTTGAAGATGAGCAAACGGAAGGACTGGTACAAGATTCTAGGAGTTTCAAAAACTGCATCTGTTGCAGATATAAAACGCGCCTATAAGAAGCTTGCTCTGAAGTGGCACCCTGATAAAAATACAGATAACAGAGACGAAGCTGAGAACAAATTCCGAGACATAGCTGCTGCCTACGAGGTTTGGTGTCGGTGAATTTTAGGCCTTTTCTTTCTTCTCTTGTTTACTCGGCTTTTGCATGAAATCGTCCCTAATGTAGCACGACTACATTTGAATTTATCTCTCTGGTTTTCCTTGCAGGTTCTTGGAGATGATGAAAAGCGTGCTAGATATGACCGAGGGGAAGATGAAGAGATGGGAATGGGTGGTGGTGGTGGTGGGCCTGGCGGCGGTGGTTTTGGTTTCGGTGGATTTGATCCGTTTGGTGGTGGTTTTGGTGGCGGTGGGTTTAGTGGTGGTGGTGGGCAGCAGCAATACACCTTTCATTTTGAAGGAGGGTTCCCTGGCGGCGGATTTCACATGTAGTAGTGATGCTGAAACATCTTCTTTTACAGCTGCTCTCAACAATCAAGAAGCCACAGGCTGTACTGTTTTCTGGTGGGTATCCAACACACTGCTCAGAGATGCATTTTCGTGGATTTAGTGAAGATTTTTGTGAGCAAATTATTCTCTTTTTGTTTTTTGTTTTTTGTTTTTTGTTCCTGTAGATTTTATTCGAACTTGTTAGGCAAAGAAAATGTATAGGAAGACAAACGCCTTTAGTTCCCGATTAAATCTGCCGCCATTCCACCATCTATGGCCGTATGAACTAGGAGAGATGAGAATTTAACAAGAAAGAGAGACATTTTTCCTTTTCAGATTCTCCTGAGACTGTTTCCTTGAGACATCAAAAACTAAGGCTGTGTTTCGTTTGCACTGTTTGGTTTGATTTTTTTATCTTTTATTTTTTAAAAATAGAAAACAGTTTTTAGTTCATAAGCTTCTATAAACTTAAAACTGAAAATTCAAAATAAAAAACAGATAAATCAAATAGTCTCTAAAAATTTTCATTTAACAAAGAAATCACAAAACGAGCAGCACATAAAATCTCAATAGCATCAAGCAAAAATCAATCTCTCTATTCTATTCCACTCTTGTTTTTATTTCTTTCTTCTGAATCAATGAAGAACAAATATTTTTTGGTCTTATAGCAACAAACCAAACATGAGAACAGCAGCAGCAGCAGCAGCAACTCCGAATAATGTATTGATCTTCAAGACATGGTGAATTGATCCCCTGATTGCATTGGAAGATGCAGCAGTTGTAGTATCTGCAAGTGAACCGTCCGATGGCTTAGCAGCACTCTTCTTCGGCTTTGAAGATGGGGCGGGAGCAGAAGCAGGAGCAGGTGGACCGAAAAGCTGCAAGGGAAGTAGAACCTGATCAACCTGATAGACAGCGAGCTGATTATCAGTATAAACAGTGTTGGCCACGGTTGTGTTGACGACCCCGGTTGTAATATTCACTTGATTCCCAGCAGTCGTCACGTTCAAGGGGAACGCCCCGCTATTGCTGTTCCCGGCCTGAGTTCTCAGAGGATTGCTAACGGTTTGGAACTGAGGAATGGAGAGAAAGGTGGGGAGGATATGAAATTGCACGAGCTCGACCTTTTGCTGATCTGTCAAGGAGTTCAACGTCCCCGGTTTTAGGTTGGCAAATGCATTGTCAGTAGGTGCCAAGACGGTGAGGCCTTGATTCGAGTTATTGAGTTGGGTGTTGATCTGATCAGCTATTTGTGTGCTTTGGAGCAACCGAATGAATGTGGTGTACTGACCGGATTTTACGAGGATGGCGGTTATGTTGGTGGGGCCAGGTGGTGTTGGTGCCGGTGCCTGAGCACATACCATGGCAACAACAAAGAGCAAGAATGTTAGCAGCAGCAGCAGCAATTGCTGATCCTTCTGCTGCTGCATTTTCCTCATCTCGATCTCAAGGTTAAAGCTGGCTGGCTGGCTTCTTTTAGTGGAGTTGAATTTGCTACTCCAAGAAGAGCTCTGGATTTTATCGAGAAGCGATCGATTCGAGTCAGCTGCAAGCAAGTGAATAGCTGGTACAAATTTGTAGTGAATAGCTGGAAGTTGCTTAGCAAAGCAGGAAAGGGTTTGGTCACCTGTCTGTCTCTTTGTGGGTCAGCTTCTCATCTCATGCCATTACCAGGGCCCAGGATACCAATTCAAATTGGTGCTGGAAATGCTGCATTTTTAATTTGCAGTGTAGTTTGATCACCTGGCTTTATGACATTGCAAGCAACAAAGGACACCCATAAACCGATCAGATGTGCATTATTGTCAAAAATCATGGCTTTGAAACATTGCACTCCCTATATATCAAACATTGCTTTTAAAAAAGAGTGAGGGTTGGGGTCGCTGCTGATCATATAACATGATTTTGACATGAGAATACGACGATGTGCTAACATTTTTAATACTTACCAACCGTTGGATAGACCAACTGGTTTGGTACTTCCGCCATCTTGGACAAGGTCTAGGGTTTGAACTCTTCTATTATAACCTAACTTACTAACAGCTAATGTATAAAATATTGGAAAAAAAAAAACATTTTTAATACTTAGTTACAAGGGTCAAATCAAATTGAACCCTGTACCAACTACATCCTGTTTTTGTTCATCGTACTCAAGGGAGATAGATGGTTGTTCCTATAGAAACTTGAAAGCAAAGAAAGAGAATACAAATTTGTATGAAATGCAATATTAACTCACAATCTTTCGTGATAAAATACAATATTGGCATAATATCTCTCAGATTCTTCAACCCATTCGTTCCACGAGCTCAATTCTAGCATCCTCCAACAATCTCCACCAAAGCGGGGTAACCCGCAATGCAATGCCCTCCATGTTGTGAATTGCACATTAAAATCAGCATTGGTGCCCAAGAAGCTGCATGAGATCGGCTGATACAGCGAACTTTCACCACCCTATGTGCTGCAGACAACATTACACTCACAACGATTTCCCTACAAATTGCCATGTTGATTAGAAGCACAATGAAACGTCAACATTACGTTATAACTAATAGTGTATTCATGTAAGCTGAGTTCAATAATACAAATTTCTCTCATTTCTCTTGTTTAAATGTTTTCCTTTTCCATCTTCTCCTCTCTTCACCTTCTTCTATCTTCAATACGTATCGGAGCCCATGCATGGTAGATCATTATAATTGATTTTGTTGTTTTTCAATTGATAATAAATTTGTAGTAAATGTGCGCCCACGTGGGCTGGCCCACCTCCACTATTCACAGAACACGAGGGAGGAAAAATGTGCTCAGTATAACACTATTCACATTCACGTCTATGCCGTTGTTTAGCATGCCGGCAGAGAAAAAGAAAAGTGGGGAAGAAATCCCATTATATATATATCTGCCGATGAGCATGAGCATGCTACCAGAGATGAGAAATACAGCAAGACATCAACTGAAAATACACACAAGAGCAAGACATATTGCCAAATAAACAAAAACACCAAGGTGAGGCATTTGAGCTGTGGACATCCAACCGGAGTCCTTGTGATTCCGGTTTCTCGCGGTTTGAAGACCAAGAGCCCGAAGAAAACGGTGTACGCTTCCGCAGGTATATTTACATTTGTAGTATAAATAAATATATACACCGTACATCGATCCTACAGTTTGAATCAGAATTTAGTATTTAATGTTTTTGGTTTGTTTTACTTACTATGGTTTGAATCAGAATTTAATATCTAATGTTTTTGGTTTGAATCAGAATTTAGAATGTAGTATTTAATGTGTTTGGTTTGTGTAACTTACTATGGTTACAGAATTAGGTCTATATGTTGCTATCTCCTTGTTTGATTTAGTATGTTGAATCTAGAGTGATCTTTTTTTTTTTTTTTTGTAGGAACATTGAGATGTCATCCTCTAGTTATGTTGAGGTAGACATATTTGAATGCAGGTTTAAGTACTTGCAGAAATCGTGCGACTCTTGTGGGAGGAAGATAACCGGCGAAGGATGATGATTATGCTCTCTGTAATGTCTTTGATTTGCATGTTATGCTTGTTAACCACGATCATAATTTTGATTGTGAAATAATTTACACAATGGTCGTTGAAAACTTACTTTAATGTTGTATCGTGTACTTTAATATTGTATTTTGTGGGGATGAAGCAATGAAACAACCTTTGTTATTTGTAGAATATTATGTGTTTTAGTAAACCTAGTAATTATGTGTTTTAGCAAAGCAATCGTGCAGAGCAATTGAGCAAAACCTACATCGAGTGATGATACATTGAGCAAAACACAAAGCACACTTGTGATACATGTAAGTATTTAGATTGTAAATTTGTAAGTGTTTTATTAGCTATGCAAGCAATCAAACAAACTTGAGTTGTTCGCTATTGTAGAAATCATCACTCGTCCCTTGGTGGTGCTGCACAAATATTAACACCACAACAACAAATATTAACATTACCAGCCCAAGTCTTAGACAAATACAAACTATATTTTACAGCTGGTGCTACAAAATGCTACATACAGGAGGGAAAGTGGCAACTACCCAAGAAAAAGGGGACAACTGAACTGAGCAACAAGCTGCATTGTGCTTTCATACTTCTATAACCCATTAAAGCTGGGTGTGGACATATATATTTAAACACAAAAGCAGCTTGAGCGAAAACAGATTGTACTATCGAAGCTTCCAGCAGGGTGCGTTCATACTTCTAGATCAAGCAGATTGTAGCACCGAAGCTTCCAGCTTCTAGCTCAAGTTCCAGCTTCTCGCTCGAAGCTTCTAGCTCAAGTTCCAACTTAAAAAAACACAATGAAACAAACCCGATTGTAGCAATGAGACAATGTAGCACCAAAGTATACTTAGAAAGAAAAGTTTGAAGCAGAACAGAAGAAAGAAAAGAATTCAGAAAAAGATGGAGAAAAAAGGAACCAAAGTAGACTTAGATCTAGATAAGCAATAAGGAAACGAACTGCAGCACGTCGATCTCCACCTCCCTGCCCTAACAAGGATGCGAGAACGTCGATCTCGACCTCCCTACCCTAACTTCCCCGAATCCATCGTCCTCGATTCGTCGAGAGAGAGACGGCGAGATGACAATCGGATGTTTGAGAACGAAGAAGAAGAAGAATCGGGGACAGAGTGTGTGTGTGTGAGAACGCTGAAGAATCGCCAGCGGTCGCCGAGAGAGAAGGAGAGAGATTAGGGTTCCTCTGGATTTTTGATCTATTTTGGAAGCAAGAGCTGATTTGGGAATCTTGGAGGGGATTTTTTTTTAAACGAAGAAAATGAAGTTTTTTTTTTGTTTTTTTTTTTTTTTTGATCCGTCAGATTATCGTCAACGTCTTTTTTTTTAACTTTTATCTCCTAATCTGGATCGTCCATTTGGGCTGATCGAATGACTGACATTGGGTGGCCACATGAGTGTTATGTTAGACGTCCAAATAATCTCCTCATATATACACTCTCCTTCTAATACGGACATCCCTTTTGGAATAGTAGAGTGGACTTTTTTAAGCCATTGGATCTACAAATCAAAGACCCAGATTCAATCTCAGATGAACAGTACACTGTCTCACTATTCACCCACTACC